>JAOXYD010083022.1:0-12265 GCA_028565735.1 Pinacopodium congolense
GCTAAATCCCCTGTAATTGAAGAATGAGCTCCTTACGGCGTGAAGTATCCTTTTTTTTTTTTTTTGAAGGTGGGGTTGCAGTGGATACAGCAGGGGGGAAATTCACTCCTCATGTTTTAACTGTACACACAGGACAGGTACGCATGATTATCTTTACCAAGGGTAATCATTAGTGATGGGGGAATGCACTTTTGCAACAAATCTTTTGAAGTCATGCTCAAGAAATACAGAGTTTACCATCGAATAGCCACACCTTACCATCTACAGAGGAGCGGGCAAGTTGAAGTAGTGAATAGAGAGATGAAGCGAATTCTTGAGAACACAGTGAGTGATTCGAGGAAAGATTGGGCACTAAAGCTTGATGATGCACTTTAGGCATACCGCAAAGCATTCAAGACACCAATAGGTACTACTCCCTTTCGTCTTGTCTATGGAAACGCTTGTCACTTACCTGTGTAGCTACAACATTGAGTGTATTGGGCTATCAAGACTTTAAACTTCAATGGAAAAGAAACCGGTGAAAAAAGGTTACTACAACTGAATGAACTGGAGGAGCTACAATTTGATGCCTACGAGAATGCCAAATTATATAAAAAGAAAGTGAAGAAGTGGCATGACACGAATATCAAAAAGAAGGAATTCAAGACTGGCGATAAGATATTATTATTCAACTCTAAACTTTTTTTGTTTCCAGGAAAACTAAAATCTCGTTGGAGTGGTCCATTTAAAGTCATTCAAGCATTCAAGCATGGACTAATTGAATTGGAGAACAACAAGCCAAAGATGCAAACATTATTTCAGAGGTATTCTCTCTAATGAAAGGGAAGTAATATCTTTTCTTTCTCTTCTTTAATTTTATAACTCAATTCAACATGTTGTGTTAGCAATTAGTTTCTTACTTTATGTTACTTTATTTATTTAATAATAATATTTTATTATTATTTTTAAAAAAAGAAAAATAAAATAATAAATTAGGTAAAACAAAAAATTGTATTTAATTTGGTAAAAAATTAAATAAAAAACTTTTTCTAAAAAAATCACAAAAAATCAAAAAAAAAAATGAATTTCAACAGCGTTAACGTTGTTGCTATAGTGATGCGGGTCACTATCAACGCTCTTCGCTCATTGAACGACGTTATGCAGGGATGCATCATTTTTATAAAAAATTTTGTTTTTAATTTATTTTATCTTGATATATATATATATATATATTTTCTTTGTTTCTCTTCTTAAACCCTAGTTGTCTTAAGCTTCTCTCCACAAGTACATCCCCACTCTTTTTTCTTCTTTATTCTTCAACTTTTTAACCTTTTCTACTTCAATACTCTATTTTCCTCTAATTTTTCCCAAACCTTTCATTACTCTTACATCAAGTTTCAAGTTTTCAATTTTTTTTCATTTAAAAATCATACTTTCTTTTTGGTTAATCATTCTTTTCATCATATTCTCATCTAACCTCTTCTTTTGGGTCTCTTTTAATAGGTTTTGCATAATACCCATCACCATGGGACCCAAGAGAAGATAAGTTGGAAGCAACAACCAATCTAAAGGCAAAGAGTTGGCCCTCCACCAAGGACCACAAGATAGGACTCACAAATTTGGTACTCCTTTTCCAATCTTTAGTGACGAAGAAGGTACGAAATTTTTACAACTCAAAGGTAAGTCTATTATTGCTCCTAAACAATTAAAAATTCAAATTCTTGAAGAAGTTGGGTTGAAATATAAGATTGAACACCTAGGTAAAAAGATAGTTTGGGAGCAATTCATCTATTTTGACTATGTGGTATTTGAAGAATTAGCATTGGAGTTTTATACGACTATTTAATATGATCCTAAGACCTTAGATGAATTCCAGTTTTACGTTGCGAAGACACCCATATACTTTAAATCATAATATTTTGAACACCATTTTTGGGTTTCCGAAATCAAAGACTTATGCTACCCACCCTGACTTTAAGTATGTTGCATATTGGAAGAAACTTACGGGTTTAGATAAGTTTAATGCTCATAATCCATCCAACTCTCTCATACTTAGTCATGCCCATTTAGTGTTACATAAATTTATTTACCATGCACTTTTGAATAAGTCTCAAAGCAATAAGTGTTCAATTAAAGAATTATTTATTTTATGGTGTATGGAAAAAAATCGCTAAGTTTGCACATCATATCATATTTTCATACTTAGGATCAGGCGATAACCAAGAATCAAAACTATCTGGGAATGGGTCACATTGTCATGGTTGTTGCTCAATTTTATAAAGTTAAACTCAATGGTCTAACCCCTGTGTTTGTTGAGTATTTCACTCTTATGCATTTGCGACGTGGTGAAATTGTGAAGATGAATTCCTTAGAACTTCGAGACCCCAACACATAAGCTACTGTGTAACAAAGGAAGTCCACAGAATCATCATCTACCCACCATCCTCAAGACACTGACAGCTCTTCTGATGACTCTAGCGAAGAGGGTACAGGTTGGGAAGCTGTTTTACCTACCATGGAAGATCACCACAAGACTTTAGAGCGACGTCTGAACTTCATGGAGGATAGGATGAAGCGAATAGAGTGACAAAAATGTTACCAAACTAAGAAGTTTTTTAAATTCTTTTCACTGCAAGGGGTCCAAGTGTCTTCCCTAACACCATCCCCACCGGAATCCCTATAAGTTTTCTTGTCCTTTACTTATTTATTGTTTGTTTTGTTCATAGGTTTGTTGTGTTTTATTTGAAAAACTTAGTTTCTTTGTTATCATTTTTTCACATTAATAGTTATATATATTTTTTGGTGCTCACTTCACACATTGAGGACAATGTGTCCCTCAAGTGTAAGTAAGTAGTCATTGAACTTGTGTTTGCATTTTTCATATCACATAGGATGCATGTTAGATTGTGAGTATTAGGTATGTAAATTTCTTTTCACTTGAGTTACTATTATGTGTTATACCCTAAAGCTCTATCTTCATATTTTGAATGAGAGTAAGTATATGCTTAAAGTTGAATAAGGTGGATTGAGTGGAAGGTGAACCATGCTAATTGATTGAAGTAGTTGGTTGCATAAACTTGGTCAGAAATTCATATTGTAGTGATTAGGGAATGTGTGAAATTATCATGGATTTTCATATATATACCTATGTAAGGCATTGAGCTTATATGACTACATTTCAGTCAGTATATTTTTCTTGATGTGTGTGATGCTCCCCTAGGATGATTACCTTTAGAACTTGCTCTGAACGAGTTTGAAACTACTAGATGCATGTTATATGGAAAGGATTAAGGACCTCTTTGTTTTTAAACCCTTGACTTAAATGACCCACCTAATTTATTATCCCTTGTAACCCCTTTTGAGCCTTTAACCTTATTATTTCTTAAATTAAACACCCTACATAAAAAACCTGAAAACCCCATTAGCCTACCTTATCCCAAGTTTAACAAAGTACTAAGTGTGCATTAGTTGGGATTTTAGTTGCATTTTTCTTCTAAGATGAGTTGAGAAATACTTTAATTCTTATAGCGTATTGCATTTACCTACTGTTTTGTTCAGTGTTTTCATATTATTATACAAGAAAAAGAAAAAAATCAAATGAAAAGGAAAACAAGAGAAAAAGAGAGAAAATAATGAAAGTTAGTAGCAACAATGAATGTTGTGTAGTTAGTTATTTATAAGCATCTCTCATAATTTTTTTTTTGTCCCCTTATCCATTTAGTGTTTTTATGAATGCTTGGGTAGAACTCCTAAAATCTATTTATGACTTATCTTAACCCTGGCCCCATTAAAGCCTTAATCAAAAGTCCTTTTGATCCATTTAGCACTTTACAATAATCTTGATTAAAGGCCAAAAGGAACCTTTATAACAATCTTGACTCAAGGCCAAGAGGAACGTATACCAATCTTGTTCTAAGTTAAAAGTAACCTATCAACCTTACTTTTCACAAAGATTGTGAACAGTAACTTTTAATCAAAAATTTTTTTATGGTAAAGAGGATCCTTTCCAATACAACCAAAGTTTATAACTTTTGTCTTACAAGGACAACCCCTAATTCAAGCTCCATTGAACTTTATACCAAGCTTATATAGTTTATAACAACCTTGATCAAAATCAATACAAGATAAGGGCTCAAATGCAACAAATGCAATATGAAATGTCAATACACAATTAAAGCCCAATCCAATCCAATTAACATTCAAGGGTTAACTCAGTCTAAATCTTCTTTATCCTAGGTTAAGATCAACCTAACAAATATATTTCAAAGGCAAAGAGCAATCTATACGACAATCAGCAATCAACACAAATCAATTCCTCCAATTTAAGTCACCAAAACACACCTTTAATGGTGTTCTTCTAAAGCACAATCAATAAATTCAATTATGAAAATTCTAGAGGCAAACCAAAATTATAAAAAGCCTTCTAACACTTTAATAGATCGTAAACAAACTATTTTATCCAGTAAAAACACAATTAAATCCTCAAACAATCAGATTCAATTGATATCAACATAAGCTATCTAAATATGCAACCTATATGTAAACTATTTTTTCATCTTATGTATGAAAGAATTTAACCTATCAAATGACATGAAATTCATTCAAAAAACCTACTTCAAGGTTAATCTATCATCCAACACCAAATTTCAGCAGTAAACACAATTTTAGTATATCAAACAGGTGATTTAAATCAAGTACAAAACAAGGACTGTCAAACTTGGATAGTTTTGAGTAACCTGTAAAAATTAAGCTTAAACAAAGAATATAATTAGTTAAAAATTGAAATGAAAACAAAAAACCAATCCTAGGACCTTGAAAAAATTGAAAGTATCAATTGTTTGCACCCAAAAACTTATTAGAATTGAAAATCAAATTGTTCAACGGTGCTATGTAGAAAACTTGACAATTTTGAGGTTTTTGTGTTCTTTGATCTAGAACACACGATTTGAGTGCTTAAAAATTGAAGTAAAAGCTCTTATGCACTTTTGAGACCTTAAGCAACACTTGTGTGAAGATTTTGATGCAATAAAAACATATTTTTATGCTAAAAAATGAAGAACACAAAAGATCAACTATGAGCAGTGAAAATTGTGACATTTTTAAAGATTTGAACTTTGAAAGCTTCAAACAAACGATTTAATGAATCAAAGATTCAATTGAAAGCTTTCTGGTCTTGTTCTATGTCTAAACTAACTAAAAACAAAAAGTTTGATATACAGCTTATGGATTTAAAATAGCAAAACCATGATTGAAAGAAAGATGTACATAAAATAAAGAAAACTTTGAATATTTGAATGATTGATCTTGTAATTTGTTTTTTAAAGGTTCTAAACTTGTTAAAAATTAGGAATGATATTTATAGTGTCAGGAGAGGTTTAGAGTCATTAGAAATAAAAACTAGCCATTTAGGAGGTTAAAAAGCTATTAAGACTGAAATCGCAAAACTAGCTATTAGAGACTGGATGCACAATGGCACACTCTGGGTTCATTAACGGCGCCATTTATTTTTGAAGGCTCTGGAAATGGGGGTACAATGACACCCTTGGATCTCGCCATTTAAGGATAAACAACCTACTATTCTATGTCTAGAAAACATGAAAAATAGCTTCAAACCGAATCCAAAACTTCCAAAACAAATTCTTAACATTAATTAAGACTTCAAGCAACTTTTAAAGGATAATTCAAGGCTTTTTAAATCATCAAAGTATTTCAATCAATCCAAAACATAAGAATTTCTTTGATTATGAAAGCTTTTCATTTTAACTAACTTTAAAAACTTTTTAAACATTTCCTAAGTCTTTCATAAACCAAAATTCGTACCAGAAAGATGGTCAAACAAATTCAGACATACATAACCAACACTTAAACAATATTTCAATGCACTTAAACATACATTAAATCAATTCATCACAGCTCAAATCCTGAAGGCCTATATGAAAATGATCATGCAAATGTGAGAGCCTTTCTTTCAAGCATTAATAAAGATTAGGAACACTTACGACATAAGACCTTTCCTATGCCTAACTAGCTTGATCTTCATTTCTTGATCTTCATTTTAACTCTTTAAGCTTGATCCATTCTTCATTATCTTCAAGATGGCTCTTCTACCTTAGGCTCCACATATATGCACTTACACTTTAACCATTAATCATTCTTATAAAGCATAAAAAACTTAAACATTAGTAAGAATAATGTTTTGTCATCATCAAAACAAATGATTGGAACTTCAACGGTTCAACAACGTAAAATATAAATAAAAATACCAAAATAATCAAAACTTACCTAAAAAAAATACCAAACATAAAAGAAACAATAATAAAGATCATGCTAAAGAAAAACACATAAAATATGCCTTAAAACACAACAATATCAACCTATCATGCAAGAAAAACATGCCAAACGCTTAGAGAAACCTATACTAATCCAAAACTATTAACTTCCCTACTCTTAAATCTTTGCTTGTTGTTGAGTTGGTAAGGTGACTTAAATACTTCTAAAGATTTTGAAATGATTTTACTTTGAAAACTAATGGAATTAAGGCAAGTGCACCTATCGGAACAGTAATATAATGGACTAAATTTAAGACTCTGAATGTTGATCTCACAGGAAAAAAGGCTTAATTACTAGGTTGATTAGATTACAATTATTTAGGAAAATTCAAAAAAATTGATTAAAAACTTAAAAATTGTGAAACTATTCTAACTTGGTTTAAACACCTTCCAAATGATTTTTAATTACTTCTGAAAAATTCTTAAAATTACCAAATGTGTAAATTAGCTAAGGATTAGGTGATTACTGATTTAATTGAGCTTTAAACACATTTAAGGGCCAATTAAAGTTCCGTTACAAAATAAAAACAAAGCTATGGTTAAGACTTTGCTTTTTCTCCATTAAATCTTGTTTAAAGTTTGGTTATGCTATAAATCAAGTAAATGAGCTTTAATTTCAAGAAGGTGAGTTCCAAAAAATTAATGTCAGATTTCTAAGTTTCACAAAAAATACAGGTTTGGCCATATAAGGATTATTTCATGTTGCTTATTTATTTTTCTAACAATTTAAGATTATTTCTCAAGCTTAACTTATCTTAAACACTAATCTTAAGTGGCTAGCCCAAAATTAGTTCGTTTAATCGTTCAATAAAAAAAAATCTAGATCCTTTAACTTGTCTTTAAGCCCTCTTAAATCATACAAACCTTAATCCTTAGCAATAAAAATGATTTAACCACACATCTTGATCAAAACATTCAAAACATATAACTTATGCAACATAAATTGATAGATCTATAAAAACTGGCTAAAAATATAAGTTTAGAGTGTACAAAATAGGTTTGTAAGACTTCTACACAAGCCCCATAACTCCAAACTTGGTCTGGAATGCAGCACAACCTTTTAATCGATTCAAACTTGCAGAAAAATCAAATAACATACAAGGTTATATGCATAAGCATAAGTACTTTGATCAATCCAAAAATGGAACAAAATAAGTGATAATCTGAGTTTAGAAACTCAGAAAATAACATACAAAATGTAAAAAAAAGTTTTTGAAGCCTAGATGATCCAATAACAAATCAAGGAAAGAAGTAAGAGTGTCTCTCTCTTGTTTAAAATATATTTCCTCCTTCTCAATTAGTGTTTCTCCCTTCTTTTTTTTTTATTTTTGTAGGACCTTTGAACCCCTACTTGGTGCCAGCAGACAAGGCAATTGATTAGAGACAAGTCAAGGCCATAATCTTGGAGATTTGGAGTGGATATTGTTGACTGATGCATTCAATGACACCCCGTTAAACTACAACGGCACCTTGATAACCCACTGTTAATGGTCAATTTATGTCTTCTTAAATGACACCCTATTCTTCCATAAATGTGACCTTGACAAGGTGTCATTTATGAACTGAAAAGGGGGAATTCTTCTAGTTTTTTCTCCAATCTCCATCTTTAAGCTCTATCATGCAAATTAAACATAATAACACATAAATTTAACAATTAAGCATTGAATTAGGGGTCATAATTCAATAAATTAACCATTAAAACTCAATCAATTTAATCCTTAACACTTGTCCTCAAGCAAATTAAATACAACCAATCAATTCTCTCACTTTATTTTCATAAATATCAAAGCATGCAATCCCTTCAACTTTGATCAACTTAAGTGGCAAGCTACTATACATATTATGACTAATTTTCATTAGTGCACATAAGCAAACTCAACTTATGAAATAATCACTCAAAGATAAGTACATTTGCAAAATGAAACTTCCTCATGGTTTTCACTCATTTCTCTCAAGTGTTTGATGGTAGTGTGTTGCTCAAACTTCTTATAGGAAACCACACTGTCATAGGCTTGTTAATACACCAATTCTCCTCCACAATGATTACATGATAAGATAAAGCATAAGGAATTTGTTTTTAGTTGTAATGTGGTTAAGGTTAAGGTGGGTCAAAAAGGTTTTAAGGGTTCATCAAAAGCATTCATAAAGTACTAAATGTATAAAAGGGATAGCAAAATATATTTATGACATACACAAATGCATATACTACTACTCTGCACTTATTGATAGTACTAAATGTTCTTCCTTTTTCTTTTCTTTTCTTTTTCATATTCTCCTTTTCTTTTTCTTCTCCTTTTTTTTATATTGTTCTTCTTATCTTTTTTATAATAATGAAGAAAAAATGAAAAAAAAAAGCAACCAAATGCAATGTACTCTAAGAGTAGAAGTATCACTCAACTCATTTTAGAAAATAAAAAAAAATGTAACAAAAAATCTCAAACTAATGCATCACTTAGTACTCTAATAAACTTATGAGTCAATAAGCTAATTTGGTTTGAGGTTTTAAAATGGGGTATTTCAAGAAACAAAGGGTTAAAGGCTCAACAAGGCTAGGAGGGGATAATAAAAGTATAGGTAATTTATGCCAACGGTTAACACAAAAAAGGCCTTAATCATTTCTATCTAGCATAAATCCAGAAGATTTAAATTGATTCAAAGCAAGTGCTGAAGGTAATTACTTAAAGAAGCATCACACATACAAAGAAATGAAATGACTATGGAATGAAGTAATAAAGGCTCAATTCCTCACATAAGCTCAAGTGAAAATCCATTATGCTTCTATACATTACCTCATTGTTCAAAAGTCAAATTATGAGAAAGCTTATGAAACCAACTACTTTCATCATTCAACCTGGTTCGCTCACTCAAGTAGCATAATTTAAGTTTAAGAATGCATCCAATCTCATTCCAACTAGCATGACATAATCTCATGGCAACATATTTAAAATGATTTAAGTGTGGTTCCATAGCTTGCACAAAACAACAACCTAATATGCCTAAAAAATGCATCATAAATAATAAAATCCAAATAATGACTAAAAAAACTAAAATAATGCAAAGACTGCCTCCCCACACTTGAACAAAAAATTGTCCTCAATGTGAAAAGAACAATACCCAACAACTAACAAATAACACAATGAAATACTAAACATATAGGCAATAAAAAACACAAGAGATTAAGGGTAAGAAGGGTTCATAATGGTGGGGGCGATGGAGGTGGCACATTCCTTCCTCTATTCCATGGTAAACAAAACCTTTTTCCTCGCTTCCTTTAGTCCTTTATCAAGCTATAATGAACAAAAAACCTTCAAGCAATCATCAAGTCACCTAAACATCAATAGATTTGAAGGAAACAAACTACAAATCACTAAAAACCAAAATTAAATCAATCACACAAAACTTAACAAAAACAAGCAAACAAAAATATAAATGCTAAGTTAAGGTCATTAGCTAAACCATTCCATATGCAATCGTGTAAGAGTGAGTGAAAGGAAAGAAACTACTTCCTTTTCTTATGATATTTGCCCTCCAAAGTATAGATAATCCTTGAACACTTTACCCTTATCATTCTCCAACTCCAAAGATCTATGGGGAAAGACTTAAATAACCTTATAGGGGCCAATCCATCTTGACTTTATCACTTATGACCACTCTAGGTACCCCATATATAGTGAAGATCTTAGTGATGAATTTCTGAATCACCTTGCCATTGTTGGTGGAAGTAACTACGGCTTCAACCCACCTAGAAACATAATCAACTCCAACCAATATATAAGAGTCACCTAAGGAAGATAGGAATGGTTCTACGAAATCCAAGCCCTACACATCAAATATCTCCACCTCCATAATGTTGGAAAGTGGAATCTCATTCCTCTTCAATCTGTTACCCACTCTTTGGCACCTATCACACTTCAGCACAAAATCTCGGGCATCCTTGAAAAAGTTTGGCCTACATAATTCAAACTCCAAAACATGAGTAGTAACCTTGTTCGCTCCATAATGTCCTACATAAATTGAACTATAACATTAAGTTAAAACTTTAGGCATTTCGTCTTTGGGGACACACATGTGAATCAAACTATCAATGAATATTTTATATAGCATAGGTTCATCTCAAATATAGCAAGAACTCTAAAACAAGAAACGATTTCTTTGTTCATGCAAGAGATTAGGGAGAAGAATACTACATAAATGATAATTAACAATATTTACAGACAAAGAACAAAAAAATTTTCTACAATCATTAAGGCCCCATCAGGAAAACTCTATTCAATTTCCTCTTCTTCCTCATGTTGTCCCCCTCCGAGTCTTTATAGGTGATCTGTTACAACATTTTCTACTCACTTCTTCTCTTTAATCTCAAAGTTGAACTCTTGGAGTAGGAGCACCTATTGGATGAGCTTAGCCTTAGCATCCTTCTTTGTAGAGAGATAACATAATGCCTCATGATCTGTAAAAGCAATAACTTGTGAGCCAAAAAGATAAGAAAGAAATTTCTCACAAGCAAATACGACCGCAAGTAACTCCTTCTTCATAGAGGTGTAATTCAATTGTGCCCCTGTCAAAGTCTTGCTCGCATAGTAGATGGCTTCTAGTCTGTTGTCCTTCCGTTGTCTAAGCACACAACCAATGGCATGGTCACTTGCATCAAATATGATCTTGAAGTGAAGTGACCAATCTGGTGATGTCAAAATAGGTGCTATTGTAAATTCCTTCTTTAACCTATCAAAAGTAGCTAAACAATCATCATTAAGTACAAAAGGCATATTTTTAACTAACAAATGCATTAAGGGTCTATCAATAAGAGAAAAATCCTTGATAAACCATCTATAGAACCCTGAATGGTCAATAAAAGTATGAATGCCCTTAATATAGGTAGGAGGTGGGAGCTTCTCAATCACTTCAGTCTTAGCTCGATCAACTTCAATCCCTTAGCATGAGATCTTATGGCCCAATACAACTCCTTCTCAAACCATGAAATGAAACTTCTCCAAATTTAAGACTAGATGAGACTCCTCAAATCTTTTTAACACTATCTATATTAAACAAGCAATACTCAAAAGAGTCTCTAAAGCCAGAGAAATCATCCATAAATACCTCCATGAATTCTTCATTCATATCCCTAAATATGGCCATCATGCACCTTTGGAATGTGGCGGGTGCATTGCATAAGCCAAAAAGCATCAAACTATCAGCAAAAGTCCTATAAGAGCAAGTGAAAGTGGTCTTACCTTGGCCCTTTGGGTATATGAACACCTGATTATACCCTGAATATCCATAAAGGAAAAAAAAATATAAAATACATGGCCAGTAACCCTCTCAATCATTTGGTCCACAAAAGGTAAGGGGAAATGGTCTTTCTTCGTGATCAAATTGAGATTCCTATAATTAATACACACTCTCCACTTTGTGATGGTCCTAGTAGAAAGTTGTTCACCTTTTTCATTCTCCATCACTATCATGTTTCACTTCTCAGGCACACACCACACCAGACTCAACCACCGACTATGTAAAATGGGGCAAATGATCACCACATCCAAAAGCTTCACTATCTCCTTCATCATAACCTCTTGAATGTGTAGATTTAACCCTCCTTGTCTCTCTCCAACTGTTTTACATCCTTCTTTCATGTTAATCCTTTTCACCACTACATTAGGGCTAATCCTACTAATATCATAAATTTTCCACCCCATGGATTTCATCCTCTTCTTAACGGTCTCTACCACTCTCTCCTCTTGCTTAAAATCCAAGTGGTTCGAAATGATGATGGGTAGACTGTAGTGTTTACCTAAAAGGTGTATCTCAAGTGGGAAGGTAAGGATTTTAGTTCTGAAGTGGGTGGCTTTATAATTGATAGGGGTCAAATTGATATGATATTTCTGATTAATTTGATGAATTATGACCCCTATATTAGTGTTTAAATGTTTAATTGATGCCCCATAATGTTTGATTTGCAG
>JAOXYD010083033.1:0-12265 GCA_028565735.1 Pinacopodium congolense
CACTTTGAACTAATAATTTTATGTGTTTGAAGTTTTGAAAGATAGGTGTTAAAGTTTAAATATGAAAAAAAAGAAAAAAAAAAGAACAGTGACTATCGAGTAATATAATCAAATGATATTGAATATAACAAGATTTTAACTCAGTTGTTGGTTAATTAAATTCTAATTTAAGATACTTGTAAAAGATATTATCATATTAATTTTTTTAAATTAAAAGTTATGTTCTTATCTCAATGAATATTATGACACCCAAACAACATTATATTGTAAGAATAACCTTGAACAGTTAACACGTGTGCAAGACATAATACAACATCATCTGAGAAGTGAAACTGTGGGGAAAACCATCTAAGGCCCAATTTTTCGATTGGGCCCGAGTGAAAAGCCTAGAACAAAATCCAGACAAATTCAATGCAGTCCTTTTTTTTTTGGTTGAAAATCTCAATGCTGTCGAAAATTATTGCTAAATAGCATGAGTATTTTAATAATTATCTTTTAAAATTTTTAAATAAAATTTATTTTGTTATCATATTGTACATAATAATTTTCCTTTAAATTTGATTTTGAATTGTTGTAAAATATATTATATTATTAATTTTTATTATATTATAAAAATAAATTAATTTTGTCAAGAAAAAGATCATACGAAACCCAATCCGCAAAGATACATTGAATTTTATTAATCACCTAAAATTGTTTAATAATAGAAATAGTATGGTTATCTTAGTGATTGTCTCTTTTAAATTTAAGGTAGAATTTCAAGATAAAATTTTATTTTATTAATATATAGCTCATAATAAATTTTAGTTAATTGAATTTGATATGTTAAATATTTGTAAAAATATATTACCTTATTAATGTTTATTAACGTAAAGATTATGTTCTTATTAATTTCATACTACTAGAATGATATTATATTATATGATAAAAGTAGGTTAATCTCATCAAGAAATCATCTGTAAATACTAAATTAAAAATATTATATTTTATTAATTATCTAAATTTCTTGATAATTGAAACAACATGAGTATCTTAGTAGTTGTCTTTCTAAAATTTAAGATAGAATTTAAAGATAAAATTTTATTTTATTAATAGATTGTTTATAATAACCTTAGTTAATTAAACTTTTATTTTTAACAGTTGTAAAAATATTATCTTATTAATTTTTTTAATTTAATAATTACATTTTTATCTATTACTTTCATAATTACAATGTATTATAAAAAATAGAATTATTTTGAATATTAAAAAAGATAAAATAAATCAAACACTTTATTAATCATCTAAAGTTTTTGATAATAAAGGTAGCATTAGTATGTCAATGATTCACTCCTATCACAACAAGACGGACTTTACCTAAACTACAAATGGATCAACTATAAATTTTGAATGGAATTTTTTTACCTATTTCTCTAAGTAATTTATTATTAATAAGAGGATCAAGTTGGACTTTGTGAACAATTTGATGCACTATCTCCCTTCAATCCTTTAGCAAAATGGGGCAAAAGAAAAGAAAATTCATGGACTGACCCCGACGTCTTCACCTTATAGGAACAATGAGATCACTCCAAGGATGCCCTCGGCATCCAGGGGTCGCGGACTGACCATAAAACCCTAATCAATAAGTAGAACGCATTAGCTATACGACTTGGATTACTTAGTGTTGCGCGCCTAAGAGGGCAACGTGCTTTAGGATGCAAAGGAGCTATTATTGCCTAACACCTAACTTAATGCAACAATGGGTTTAGATCGGAGGGAATTGTAGCTTGGGGGACGTCTGATCCTTTTGCCGTCGCAATGCTAATCGTATGCAACAAGCTCGAAGATAAATTTTAAATATAATTTAGGTTCGAATTCTATAATAGATAATAGGAATTGTATTGTCTATAATGATAGACAAATGAAAGGCTTTTAAAAATCTTTTTATTCATCAATTTGATATTTTTGAAAATGAGATAATTGAACATGAAAATTCACACCTTAAAAAATGAATTAAAAAAAATTTGTCATAAATATGACGAAGAACTCGCATGGCCCAATGATCTTTTATATATTTTCTAGTAGTAATTCTTGGTAATGTTGCATGTAATGTAGGATTAGCGGTTCAAGAATTATCAATAATTGAAGAACCCACAAATCCATTGTAACTCCTTTGAAAATATTTCATGAATGGCATTTCTTTCTCGTATTTCAAATACTTTGTGCGATACCCAATAAGTTATTAGGTGTTCTTTTATACAATCTAGTCTTTTTTCGAGTGTATTGATAGAAAAAAAATTCTTTATCTAGAGTTTTGACTCTAATTATAAACTCATTACATAGGTTTCTTTTTTTTATTATTATCAAAATTCCAATAATTATACTCCTTGTTAGATAAGATTTTTTTTTTCTGTTTTTGAATAGGGACGAGATGAATAATCAACTGCTTCCAAAAGAAATAGAAGAATTTTTTGGGAATTCTACAAGATCCATTTGTTCTTTTTTCTCCGATAGATGATCGAAACTTTATTTGAGTTTGAATCCCACTGAGAGATCTATTAGAGATCAGAAATTATTGAAGAAAGAAAAAAATGTTTCTTTTGTCCCTTCTAGGTGATCAGAAAATAAAAAAATAGTTAATATATTCAAAATAATTACATATTTACAAAATACCGTCTCAATTCATCCTATTTCATCAAATCTAGGATATGATATGATTTTGAAGGATGAACTAGATATGGAAAGTTCTAATAAAATTTCTTTCTTAAACAAAAATCTATTTTTAAATTTATTTCATCTATTCCATGATCGGAATGGGGCGATCGTTAAAACAAATAAATGTGAAATGAAATAGAACAAGTTTGAAAAGAAAAGAAAAATAGATTTATAAACTCATAAATAAATATTAAACCAAAAAATAAATTATAATGTTAAAAATTCAAATCATCTAAAAATATTTCATATATATTAAAAAGAATAAATCCTCGATTAAGACGTAAATCCCATTTTTTAATAAAATTTGGATTGAAAAGATATACATAAATTTTTTTAGGCACCCTTATAATTCCGCAGATCAATATACAAATTTTTCTTGAATGAAAATGTATTATAAGAAAGAGTAGCTAATCCCTAAGAGTATGAGCTAATCTCTAGTTTAGAAGAATGAATTTACAAATGAATTATTTTATTTAGATAGTTATCATTTAAAATAAATAATTTAATTAAATTTCTCATAATCATATGTAGAATAAATTTAGAATTAAAATTTTATTTACATATATTTTCTAATATACTCTTTAACATAATAGTTTTATAAAATTTAATAATGATAACAATGCATTCTTAATTTTTTAAATACTTATACTAACATAAATTTGAAAATTTTAGAAAAATATTTTTACAAAAAGAAAATCAGCTTGCAAAAAGAATACTGCCTATATTAAAAATATATGGAACTTACAATAATTTTAGCAAACAAGCATATTTACTTAATGCCAAAATTTTTATTAAAAAGTACTATCAAGTAGTGGTATAATTAAATTCAAATTTTTTCTCTCGAGTTTTTCATGTCGTGCAAAGCGGAATTTTGAAAAGTAAAAACAGTCAAAAACTCTTGAGTTTTCGAAAGTTCAAAAAAATGAAAATAGAAAAACTCTTGCTTTTTTCACTTTGTATTATATTATATTATTATTAATAATTTTATAATAATATACTAAAAAGTACATTAAAAACCTGATAATATTAAAATTATTTTAAAAGTATATAAAAAATTTAATAAGAATAATTTTGAAAGATAAACTTGTGAATTTATTTGTAAACATAAATTATTTTAATGAATTTAAAATTAATTATATTAAATATCATAAAATCTAAATAATAAAAATTAAAATCAATAAATTTTACACTCTAAACATTAAAAAAAAAAAAAGAAACAGGCTTTAAGAAACCAGCGGAGTAAGGTTGAGTCATTGGTCAATCATACCATTCTACGTGGTGCGTTCTGAACATCATGAGATACTCAAAACCAAAACCTGGGAAGTGATCGTATCACTTGAGTTACTTTACCGAGCAAAAAATTCATTTGATTAACATATACGTAATAATTTTGGTTAACCATATTTTGATTTTGTCTAGTTGTAAAAAATATTCTCTCATTAGTTTTTATGAAATTAGAATTAATTAATTTAATGACATCAAACTAATATTGTATTATAAGAGAGAAGTAGATTAATCTTGAATAATTAAAATAAGATCACATAATTCTTATTAAATTTTATTAATTATCTAACAGCTTTTTTTAAGATAAAGATAGCATTAATATCGCATTAACTAAAATTTTAAGATTAAAGTACAATTTTAGGATGAGATTTTATTTTATTAGTACATTAAAATTTTGATTTTAAGCTAATTTTTATTAAATTTAATATTTTGTTCCTATCTAACTAATTTCAAAGGATTAAAACAACATTGTAGTATAAGAAAGATGTGGATGGATATCGAATTGATAACAGAAGAACACGTAAACCTAAAAAGATAATGTAAATTAATTTATAAATGAAGATTTACGTAAATATAATAAGATAACATAAATCTAATACATAAGACAACACATGGCGTAAAACTACTACCTAACGCAACGTGGTACCAACCGAATCCTCGGAAATGGTCATATCCACTTTAACACATGGCGTAAAACTAATCATCGTAATACGCAACGTGGTACCAACCGAATCCTCGGAAGTGGTCATATCCACTTGTCTCGTAACGAGCCAAAATTCGCAAATCCTCGGGCGTGGTGAAGACAACGAAGTTTTTTAGCTGTGAGTCTCGATCAAAGTTTAAAAAACCGGAATGATATTCTACTGGCATCGAAATTGGTAATTTTAAAAAATTATAAAATAATTTGCAAATTTTGCAAAATTTGTAAAACGATTTTTTTATATTTTAATCAATTCTAAACATATTTTTAATTTGTCTCAAATATTTATTTAACATAATAAATTTTATATAATATTTATACCCATTAATATTAATTTACACATATTTTTTTACATAAATTATAACTTAAATAATTTAATAATAATATACAACAAATAACCATTTTCTTATTCATATTAATACTAATTTTAATTTATTTTTCAAATAAATATCAATATGAATTAATATAACAAGATTAAAAAAACATTAAACCCCATTACTATATATCATTAAATCAGAATATCATCAAGTAATAACTTCCAATTATAAAATTATAATTAATTGTATTTAAACATCATACAATAAAAAGAATAAATGAAATAGTAAATATTACAACTAACATAATAAACCAACATAAGAACTTTATAAAATAGAATTGAAGCCTAAAATAAAAAATATTAACATTTATTATATATAAATTTTAACATATATGTCAAATATAAATAAAAATGAAGAGACAAATATGAAAAACATGAATATTCATTCGTTAGGATGACATTCGCTAAAATTAAACTAGATCCACCTATTATCTTATATAAAATCCTCATCATTTAAGAAGAAAGCGATCATCACAATCATCTAATCTCATCACACTAAATGACATATTAATTAATATCTTCTCAACAAACATCTCCTTTCAAGTCATTATCATCTAGAAAACTTAGCTCCTTATAATCGGATCTAAAGAACTACTTTTTCTACTCAAAGTTCTTTTAAAAAATAAAATCAAATTACTAACAAGATTTTAGAACAAATATTAAACATAATAATGATAATAATAAAAAGAACATACTTCTCTTGAAGCTTCAAATTATATGTAATATAAATTAAATCATTCAACTTCTTATGCTTTAATCTATTCCTCTTCTTAAAGTGAATGAACTTAAACGTAATCTAATTCCCTTTACATCCATTTGCACTTATAGATTAACTCAAACTAGAATTACAAACCTTTGTAATTCTAAAACACCTCTGCTAAACTGGTTCTACAAAGTAACTATAAGACAAAAAAAAGAATTTCGTAAATAAAATGAATTAATGATTACTTTTAAACAAGTAACAAAAGTAAATAAATTTATACCTAAATTGAGTTTTTCTCTTTGTCAAACGTTATAGCATCCTAAAATCACCAATACCATCCTTATATGCCTTTATCTGTGAGTTAAGAAGGTCTTATATTATCTCATAACTAACACTAGTGGTAATAGTGATTAGCATCCCCCCCTATTAACTCCATCATTCTTTGTGTAATCATATTTGAAGTAGACATCTGGATTGAAGAATGCCCTAACAACAAATAAAGAAGAGTAAAACTGATATTCCCATATGTCATTAATGACAAAAAGGAAAGGTCTTTAAAGAGAAGATTTGTCTTCAAATTGAAATTTATAGTTTCATTCATGCTCTTTATAATATAATAAAAATATCATATTGTGAGCTTATCATTATTATTCGTTAGATGAAGTACTTTAACTAAAGACTCAGAGACACGGATGATAAACTAACAGTTAGACCAAAACTTTCTCTCCTTAAGTATAATACTTGCAACCACTAATTTGGTATTAAACTTGACATATTGAGAAGTTAGCTATCTATTACTAGTAATCATCTGCCTTAACTCCTCTTCATCATTACAAAACTCTGTTTAAAAGTTAGTGATAAATCTAGTAACTGTAGGGTGACATAAGTTCCTCTTATTAGTAAACTCTCTACTCGTGAAATTCAACACCTATGAACGATTATAAATAAACCTAGTCACCTTATATGTTTTTAGCACAGTCTCTTTTATTAAAAGAAAACATCTAACATCTTTGATATTTTTCAGTATCAAATCAATATAATAAACAACACATGGAGTCCAAAAGAAAGAGATATACTTACTCTGTAAGCTCTTCCCAACTGCTTTATAAGCCGCCTCACTGTCAGTGATGAACTGAACAATGTTTTCAAGCCGAACTTCATTAACAACTTTATCAAAAGGTTGAAACAGATAATCACCATTTCTGATCATGTTAGATGTATCAATTGATTTAAAAATTATGGTTCTTTTAGCAAAATAAACTAAGAAATTTTTAAAAGAGTCTTGTTTATGACTAGTATAACTATCACATATAATTAAACATCTATAAACAGTCAATGTTGTTCTTTTCTTTTCCAAATAGTTTCTCATTTTAACAATAGAATTTGCAAGAATTTTACCTATGTAGTCATCTATTGAAGGAACCTTATATCCTGTACCATACAAGGCAATGGATTCTACCATAGGTTGGTAATAATGTGACTAAGTAACATAGAATGGCACACCTTTATCATACCACTAACTAACGATAGCCATATTTACTTTGTCACTTGCTTCCCTTATTTTTATAACTGTATGAATAGAAAGTTAAGTTCTTAGAGCTGTTCTTCGAGCCTAAAAACTAACAAATGGCTTCCTTCTTGTCTATTTAACCTCACCACTACCTAAACCAATCTTCGTTGGGTAGAAGAGATAGAAGATCTTCTAATATCAAGTCCACTACCACCATCAAATAAACTACTACTGCCAATATGAAACTCAATATAATTTTCCTATCTTGCTCTGACTTGTAATCTTCAATCAAAATCTTCTTCTTTTGCTTTGCATCATGAAAAACCTTTTTACAAGACTCTACGTGGCCATTTATTCTAGTTAAATGCTTCTTCAATCTCGTGATTCCTTCACCTTTCAAAGTCTTGTTACAATACAAACATATGATTTGGCTCCTCAAGTTAGGAAAAAATTTACTATGAATCCATGCCGGATCTTCTAATCTCCAATAAGGGATTGAAATATCACTAATAGTGCTTGGGGTTGAATTACCCTTCATTTATCCTTAAAAATCAATGTAATTAATTAAGTCATAAAACAAAATAAATAATTGTACCTAGCAAATAAATATAGGTAATTACATACATACAATGATGATCCTACTAGCTCATTTATACATTTAATTATATGAATATACATACAATTTCATGAAAAATTGAAAATTTTCCAATTTCTATATTTATAAATTAGGAAAAATTCAATCAAATGCAATTGATGATTATAATAACCCAATCATATATATATAATTACATGAATATATATTCAATTTGATAAAACATAACATAATTTCACTAAAAATTGAAAAATTCCCAATTTCTATATTCCTACTTCGAGGAAAATTCAAATTCTTCTAAATCAAATGCAATTGATGATCTTATTAGTTCATTTATATGTCTAATTACATGAATATAAATTAAATTTGAGAAAAATATTACATAATTTTATCTAAAATTGAAATTTTCCTAATTTTTATATTCGTAAATTGAGAAAATTTAGGTTATACTAAATCAAATGCAATTGATGATTATAATAGCTTAATCATATATCTAATTACATGAATATAAATTCAATTTGATAAAACATAACACAATTTTACTAAAAATTGAAAAATCTTCAAATTTTATATTCCTAAATTGGGGAAATTCAAATATTTACCAAATTAAATGTAATTAATGATTCTGTTAACTCATTAATACATTTAATTACATGAATATACATTTAATTTCAAAAAATATATAAAAATTCACCAAAATTTGAAAAATCTCCCATTTTTATATTTATAAATTGGAAAAAAATTCAAATTATACTAAATTAAATGCAATTGATAATTTTACTAGCTTATTCATACATCTAATTATATAAATATACATTCAATTTGATAAAATATAACATAATTTCACTAAAATTAAAAATTCTCAACTCTAAAACCTTATGCTAAATATGCTAAGGCTTCCTATCACCTGTCGGAATATGGTCTAAAACTTTAAAATATTCAAAAAATAAGGTGGAATTCATATGTGTCACAATGGTTGGTATTTTTAGAAGTATTTTTAAATTGTTAGAATTAGATGGAGATAAGAAGTGAATGATTAAATTCAAATGTATGAGTTTTATGCAAAACAAAGTGGGATTTAGCTGAAGAAGGAGAAGAAAATCGAAGGAGAGAAGAGATTTGAAGAAGAAAAAATGGGTTTGTCAGCTCTCAATACGTTTTTAACATATACATCAATTGACCAATCGATGTACCATTAACCAACTGATATTTCTAAAATTTTGAAAAATTGCAAAATGATCTTTAAACTTTTGGGGATTTATAAATTCATCTTGGTTTTGGATCAGTATACCGATATTAGCCTAAAATCGATTAATACGAGCTAATAAGCCCGATCCTCCCGACATGGTATAAACTCCAGCCTTTATTGACTCAAACTCGATATAGTATGAATCTGTAGAATAATATTGCCAATTTGTATTGATTTTCTAAACTTTGATCTCAACTTAACTTCGTTGATAACTGCAAATCTATGGTCTCCAGTTTTAGGAAAGTACCTAGACAAGACACAGTACTACGCATTGAATCCACTTATCACAAGATGATATAATATTATATTATAAGATTTTTTGTATACTTTCTTATGGTTTATAAATGGCATCAGACCCTCTGTAATTTGATGCAATTTTTATCATTACTCCTTGTCGAGAAAAGTGGATTCCATTAACGATTGCTAACGCGACATTTAATGTGGAATATATAATGATGTGATGAGTGATGTGGCAGATGTTGTGATAAAGGGTATAATGAAATTTCTTTAAAGTTCAAGATATGTAACATCTTCAACATTAAAGGGAGTGAAATGAAATTAAACTAAACTATAGGGGGATATAGTATAATTTATTATATTTTCTTTCTAAATGTATATTTATATTCGTAATATTCATATTAAAAATAATCTTGGAATAAAAATTTAAAAACTTTGAATAATTAAAATATTATTTCAATGAGATATATTTTCAATATTTTTACTTCATTATATATTCATAAATAATCAATTAATAAGTTTTTAGTTATTTTTTAAATTTTGGTAGGCTATTATTTTTCTTCTTAAATTCAATTGCATGTACTTTTATTGTATGATAATTTTTTGGATATGTATAATTATTTTTATTTTTATTTTTATTAATTTATTTAGTAGTTTAAATTAAAAAATGTACTTTGAAATTTTTTTGGGTATGTATTTTATGTACTTTAAAATTTTTCAAATAAAAAATAAGTTAAAAATTTTAGAAAATTTTAATTATCTAATAATATTTTGTAAAATTCTATAAAAGAATCTAATGTGTAAAAAATATTTTAAAAAGTGATAACATTTAAAAGTTTTAAAAATATTTTAAAATTGACTAAAATCTAGCTATTATATTAAATTATAAATTGTATTGAACTCTAAAATTAAATTTATGGGTTTACATGTATTGTTTTTTTAAATAGGTTCACTTATATTATTATTATTATATAATTCTATTCAAAAATTTTCGTATCAATAGCAATCAAAATTAAAGTTTCATTTATTTTGCAATACTTTTTAGATAAATATCAAGAAGTAAAACCTTCACCTAATTTCAAATAAATAAAATTATTTTATCAATAAAATTTAGATATTTAAATAATTAACTGACTAAATCACTTATATAAATTAATAAAAATAAAAATAAAAATAAAAATAATTATACATAATCAAAAAGTTATCACACATTGAAAGCGCATGCAAGTGGATTTAAAAAGAATTTTATCAAAGACAATAGCCTACTAAAGTTAAAAAATGACTAAAAGTTATTAATTAATTATTAAAATTCATATATATATAATGAAGTAGAAGTATTAAAATATATCTCACTAAAATAATTATTTTAATTATTCAAAGTTCTAAAAATTTTATTTCAAGATTATTTTTAACATAAATATTATGAAGATAAATATATATTTTAAAAAGAAAAATAGAATAAATTACATTACACCCCTTATAGTTGAACCTAATTTTATTTCACCCTTTTTAACTTTTAAATTGTTACACACACTCATATCCTTTGAACTTTGAAGAAATTTTATTGTACTCTCTTATCATATTACTTGCCACCGTAACGCCACATCAAATGTCACGTAACTTGTTACGTCATTATGTCTTCTACATTAGACACCACATCAGATGCCACGTCATCAACTATTTGTGGAGATCACATTTTTTACAATAGGCGGTTATAATGAAAATTATATCAAATTATAGGAGATTTGGTATAATTTATAAATTATAAGGAGTACATAAAAAACTTTAAAATCACATAGAGTGTGGCTTAATTTACTCTATTGTATTATCAGAACCAACCTATTGAATTTATGTCATAATACCACATTATATTATAAGTTAGAAGATCATATATATAATTTCTATCACAACACCTAGGAAAGAATATAAGACAACACAATTTGAATTTGAGTCATTAACATTATAAGAAGTAAAGAAAGGATCATGTGATATATTAAAATTTATAAATTACCTAAAAATTTTAAAGATAGAGATAACATGAGTATTTTTAACAATTGTCCTTTTGAATTTTAAGACATAATTTCAAGATCAAATTTTATTTTATTAAAATATTTTACATATTAATTTTAGTTAATATAACAATATTATCTTATTAATTTTTAGTAATTTAAAGATTACATTTTTATAATTTCATAACACAAAACCAATATTGTATTGTTTGATGAAAGTAGACTAGCCTTGTAAAGTTAAGAAAAATCACATAAATCCAACACATAAGACACTACTTTAAAAAGATATATTAAAATTTATTAATTATTTTAAAATTTTGTAATAGAAATCATATAAGTACCTCAATAATTATTTTTCTAAAATTTAAAAGATAATTTCAAAATAAAATTTAAGTTATTAGTATAGCGTATATAATGGTTTTGGTTAATTAAATTTGATTTTAGATAATAGTTTTACAAAGATATTATCTTGTTAATTTTTGTACAAAGAATCAAGATGACGAAAACTGTAACCCTTTTCTATTTCACAGAGTGAGAGTTCCAAAGTCTTCTAATCTAACACTCTCTCAATCTAATAACATTTATAACCGGTTATAGATAAAAGTAAATAAAAGGACTTAAGAGCCCTTAAGAATAAGACATATTTACAAACAAGTAAACGACATTCATCTATATACAAAACAGCCTAATATCAAACACTATTTACAAACAGCAACAATTAACATATGCTACATCCCCCCTCAAGTGGAGCTTGGTGCTAGTCGCACAAATTTAATTTGAACAGCAGACAATGGAAAATAAGGACAGCTAAGTCTTCTGTGAAGAGGTCTGTAGGTTGCTATTTAGAAGCTAGATAAAGTGGTTGAATAAAACCCAGTTTATAATGTTCACGAACAAGATGGTAATTAATC
>JAOXYD010083043.1:0-12265 GCA_028565735.1 Pinacopodium congolense
CCACAAGTTTACCATTTTCAGTAATTTTATAAATCATTTTATAATTCAAAATTGCAAAGGTTTGAAGCATAATTAGGGTAATTCATGAATTTTATCTTTTCTTCTATTAATCAATTAGTTTAGAATTTCCTAGATAATTGTAATCTAATTAATCTAGTATTTAACATGAAAAATACCATATATTTTTCCTTGCGGGTTAAACATTCAGAGTCTGAAAATTACTCCACTTTATTACTTGTTTGATAGGTACACTTGTCTTTCATCACGTTGGTTTTCACTTAATATCATTTTGATTTTCAAAGTAAAATCGGTTTAAAGAACGCCCATTTTTAACCATTCAACCAACGAGAAACAATAATATATTTAAATTTTTTATACTAAATAAATAAATTCGATGGCCATATGATGATCATTGGTAACTCTCCATCAGAAAATCTTAATAATTACCTTATATATGTTATCTAGACATAACTAAAGAGAATATTATTGTGATTTTTATGAGAGAGTTATCAATAAAGACTGTGAAATTTTTTAATGAACAATAATATAATAAAAAATAAAATGATAACCTTAACACATAGTATTCCATAGCAATAGATACACTAAGATTTGGCATAATAATAATAATAATAATAATAAAATAATGATAATGATAATGATGATGATGATGATGATGATAATGATAATAATAACAACAGACATGGAATGTTTTCACTAAATTTGATTACGCTTTATTGTTAAGTTAGATGAATTTTGTTCAACAATAAATTCTAATATGGATGTAATAAGATTTATCACGCTAATTTGATCTAGGTTAAACTAGATATTAATTTTGAAATTGAGAGCTTTTTCCTTAATAACAAGTAGAGACCATTCGGTTTTGTTGTATCAATTCAAATATCAAGAACTGTGTCACTCTAACCAAAATTTTATTAAAATATATTTTTAGAGATAATAATCAAATATATTTTAAATTCTTTCCTCTTTTACAACAAACTTTTACATCATTTCTCCTGTTCAATTTATAAAATAAATATGCCCATAATTAGAGAGACGTTTTCATTATTTTGATTTTAGGTTAACATTACCAACGTGATTCTTTCATAATAACTAATTAATAGGTAGATATTAATTTTGTTACATACTTTAATATTTATTTATTATTTATAAAACCTTTAATTGAACTCTTACCTTGATTTTTTATTATGTATATTTTATTTTTAAAACGTTGTTCAAGTATTTATTAATGTTAAATAGGAAGTAAGAAAATTTAGATATAAGAGAAAATGAAAATTATGTTATTTGTTTAAGTAGACTAAAACCATCGTTATCCTCATTGGTAACATCAAATGTTTATATATAATTGACTTTGATGTTGATAATTCAATTTATATGTTGACAATTTCTTAGTTTGAATAACACTAGCGAATTCGATCTTTTTAACTTATAAAACTTTTTTTTTGTTAATATGTAAATTAAAGACTAAAATAATTAATACAAGAATTAATAGATGATGTTGTTAAATTATAGACAATAATTTTCGTAATGTTCAAGCCATCTAAATTCTTTTGAGCCAGGAGTCCTACAATTTTGAGTTTCCAATAATATACCAAAGAGAATATAGTTATTTATGTTTAATTAAACTCTAATTGATTGATGATATAAAATGGCACACAATTAGAGTATAATAACAATTTAAAACAATAAAATCAATCAAGAATAGTTAATATAAGGAGAGCAATGAAAATAGAGTACAAAAAAGTAAGCAAACAATCATTACCTACATCCATTGTTCAAGTAGACTCACTTATAATTTATTAAGTTTTTCTTTGAATTAGTTTAAGTGAAAACTTTTCTACCTATTTTCTCTTTTTCCCTAGGTGAATGCTAATGTTTTATAACTCTTTCTTGATATTTATGAGAAACCATGCACGTTACTCAAAATTAATTTAAGAATAGTCCCAGATCAATATTACAATACAAATAGTCCTTTACTTAGTCACTTTAATACTCTGGGGGCCAATTTAAAATCATAATAAATAGAGCTACTTTTAATGCTTAAGAAACTCTAAAAAATGTGATATTGTACAAACAAAATGATATTAGGATATTCAGGAACTAAAAATCAGAGTATTTATAACAAAAAACCTTTAAATATTCATTAAATACATAAATTATTCAGCATAATAATTAAAGATAAGGATTCATTAATGAGAGAGAAGGTCTTCCAAGCCTTCTTACTTGACCATGATTATGCTTCTTAATACCATAACTACCTTCTTTTCTTAGGATACCAACACATACAACTTCTTTAATTCTCTTCCTGCCTGGTTCCTACATTTTCACTACTTTTCTTTCATATTTTCCAATTTATCCGTTCCCACCAATATTCCATTCCATTTAAGGAACTAACTTTAGATTCTTCCATACCTTCCGTTCATTTTTTTCACTTTTAACCTCTTCTTCCTCTTCTTTAGAAAGCTCTCCTTTAATTCCCATCTATAGGCTGATACTACAAATGCCCCTACTTTATTATATTGCGTTGCTGCCAATGCCATTAATATTGCAATGTATCATATCAACCTAAACAAGACTTGGTGTCAAGTCATTGCAAGGTCAGGCTCTATAACTGAGAAGTTAACATACATACCTTCCTAGCAAGTTGAAGGCAGCTCAATTATGGCTACTCCCTTAGAAATCTTGAAGTAGGGTGTTGCTAGATGGATATGAAAAGGGTTAGATCTTCATAGATAAAGGTCTACCTCTTCAAAGAGGAAAAATTGGAGTATAACACACTAGAAGAAGCTTGGTTCAAAGGAGATTATGATCAGTGACCAAGACTTTTTTCTATTCAAATTTACCTTGGAAAGTATTATGTAGAGGATTATTGAACTAACCTTTGACATCTGTTTAGCAAGCCAATTTTTTTGTGTAAAACTAGAAACCATAATTGAGCTTGACAGAGATGAAACTAAAATATGGTCAATCGTGGATTCAAATCCATAATGTTCCCTTGGAATATTTCACCACTCTATGACTTAGTTACCTTTCTAGCTACATTAGTAAGTCAATATGTATGGATGAAGTTATAACAAATATAAGAAGACTGAGTTCTGCAACAATTTGTGAAGAAGTTGCTCTAAAATGACTTTGCTATATTATATTCCTATGCTAAGGCTAAATTAGTAGTAGGAGTTTTTTTAGGTTTACCTTGAGATTTCATATCAATGACAATCATCCTTTAGGTGGCAAGGGAAATTGTGGAAGCTTATAGGGAGGAAATTCAAGAAGGGAGATCATAATGAGCTAATGGGAGTGTAGCATGAAAAAGAGCAAAAAAATAAGGGAAGAAAAATGCATAAATCTTTAAGCTCTAAGGGAAGTGATGGATATAGGGAAGGATGTAGAGAAATTGGAATTGCAAACATGTAAGGTAGGACAGTAAACAAGTTGTATCAAATGGGCAAGTAGGAAGTGATGTTAGTCAAGAAGATTTAATTGTTAACAAAAATATACCTACTAATAAAGGTGGAGAAACAAAATATATTGACATTGAGAAAGATTGTAATCAAAATAAGGAGTAATAATAGGAAGATTTTACAGTGATATCTAGAAGGAGGTTTGCTAGAAAGGAAAACAAAAAGGTAGGCTCCAGTTTACCCTAAACATGTCATTAATAGTTTAGAATGTTAGGGGGATTAATTTCCCTTAGAAAGAACAAGTACTTTTTAATTATATTAAGGGGTCGTTTGGTCTTGCTGTGGGGTGTGGTTTTTAGTTGTAGTTTTGATATATTTGTTTTGATTTTTGTATTTTATCCTCGATTTCTATGCTGTATTAGTGTGTTGTCTTTATCGATTTTTGTGTTAAAAACCAAAATTAAAAACCCCAACTATACTAAACAAGCCCTAAGGAAATAAGGCCTTATTTGATAGGACTCTTAAAAACTAAACTAAAAGATGAATGTTCTGGTCCTAATTGGTTTTTATACAACAATTAGAAAATCATTACTAACTGTTAGAACCATTATAACAGATGAATCATAGTTGCATACAACTTGAAGTTTATCACAGCCATAAAAATAACAACATAAATTAAATCAATCACATGGAAGCTCTGTTAGGATCTAAACAATCCAAAAGTTTCATTTCATTAGTCTGTATAGAAAGTATAGGGTTTCTAAAGAACTTATTAAGGAATAAATTGATTGAATTAAGAGATCCAATCAATTGTCCTTCATGATTTCAACTGCACTTTATTCTCTAAGGAAACTGACTATAATAACAATATTATAGGCTTATGTAAAGCTTTAAAGAACATATAAACAATTTGGATACGACAAATTTTAGGCAAGAAGGGACCTATTTCACATGGAGTAATAAGCAACAAGGAGGGAACTTTCACACAAGGAAATTGGATAAGGCCTTGGTTAATGATCATTTAATGAATTCATTTCAACTAAGCATGGCAATGTTTTCTCACCCTATTATGGAATATTATAGCCTTATTGAGATCCAAAAATTATAGCCCAGTTATAGCAAGAATTCTCCATTCAAGTTCATTAACATCCTTGCTAAGTTAATTAATACAATGAGTCAATCTCAAAGTCCATAGAGATTAGGTACATGGTTTGAATTTTTCAAACTTCTCAAGAAGTTAGAAGAGGTAAACAGTCCTTAAAAATTCTTCATAAGGATTTTATCACCAATAATAGGTTAAAGGAAAAATACGCAAAGTTCAACCTAGAATTCTATCATTAGGATCTCTAATGAGATCCTATTGACCTAACCAAAAAACTTAATGAAGCTAATGCCTTAAAATAATACATAAGAGCCCTTGATTATCAGTAACCCTTCTAAGGCAAAAAATAAGAACATTATAGTTGAAGATTAGTGATAAAAACTTATCTTTTTTTCCATGAAGCACTGCTGCATAACAGGAAAATCAATAAGATAACCTAACTAACTAAGGCCATTGGGAACAAAATCTTTAAACAATAAGCCTTTTTGTACTCTTAGAACATCCTCGTAAATCATTTATATAGCCATTTTCTTCACTTCACTGTTGAGTAGCTTCAATAATAGACAAATATTATAGGCAATTTTAGGGATGTTGAGCCTATAAGATAGGTTCTACCTAACTACCTTCCTAATCTCAAATTATAGAGAAAACCTCCTATGGTCTATTCAATAATAAATCATAGAGATCCTTATTTAACTTTAACAACTTTAAAATGGGCCGGGTTAGACTAATATGGCATAATTTTAGACATCCAAAGGCCTCATTCTTTGGGTAGTTGCCCGAAAAAAAACTTAGTACACTTGATAGAATTAAAGGTCTTAACAACCATAACATGTCCTATAAACTTTGTATTTAAAATAATGAATCCATTAATCACCTGTTTTTCAAAATTTCCTTCATGATTCAGCTCTGAAAAGTACTTTTACAGCTATGAAATCATAATTATAGGTCCTTGGAATGGAAGAAAATCATTGCATGGGCTTCCTTCGTACATCATTTTCCGGAGGAATATTACATGGCATTAAAAATAAGACAAAGTTTATGCAGTTATGTTATATGGAGGGAAAGGAATAATCTAATATTCATGAATGTTAGCCATAATATTGGTACCTTCATTCAAAAATACTTGCTCCAACATCAAGGAAATATTGAAAGCTACATTTAGATGTTCTTATCTACTTAAACACTTTGATACTTATATGGAGGCTATCCTAACATTAGCAAGGGGAAGAGAAAGTGCAGAATAATATAAAGCTCCTTTTATACTTCTTTAATCATCTCTATAATAAGAATTTAATAACGGAACAACAATGTCAAGTGCAAATCATCCTCATCAGATCATTTCAGAAGGTCAGGCTATGCCCACCTTGGAAATAGTAACATATAAACCATATGGATAGCAATGAACATTAGATACTCCATATGGTTGGTAGCAAATCTTATATACTCATAATACAAACCATTGCAAGAGGTCTCTACCAAATATTTTGGAATAGTTTAAAGTTGCACTAACTATAATGCAAGGTCAAGAATACAAGACCACTTATGTGCTACCTTATATATAATGACAGGAATCATGTGACTATGATGCTAACTCTTTGGTGATGCAACTTACTCAATTTTAACTCATTATAGAGTAATCTCTTCCATTTTTTTCAATTAATTTCATTTCAATTTCCATAAAAAGAAAGCTAACCAATATGCATTTGGTTCGTTAGGTAGATGAACCCTTACTTAAATATCTATCCCTAAAAATGTTGCATTCCATCTAAATTTTGAAATATATAAACAATGATATGTTTATACTTGATGAGCCTTTAAAACATTAAAATGACTTAGTACCATATACAAGAAAAGTTATATTGATTTATATACATTAAAATATACCTTTCTTGATCTTGATCTACATGACTTTGTTATTCCTTAAAAAATTATTGAATTTCATGGATTGATTTGATTTCATCATCTTCTTTAAGGATCACTTGATGCTTCACTTTGCTTTATGGTATGCCTTTTAGCTTAATTACTTAAATAATTTCAAGGTTGGTTTTTTACAATTAAAAAAATAAAATATTAATATTTATGTTTTGTTATCATCAAAATATATATTAGAATTTTCTTTGGTTTAACAATCTCAGTATTTTTATGATGATAAAACATAGTGTAAATATAAGTGGAAAATAGGAAGGGTCACTTAAGCACTATTACTTTTAAGGTCAAACATTATGTGAATTTAGCTACCCATTAATCCATGTAAAGGTAATATTGACGAACGGTGATTTAGTCTCTCCGATTCATCCCTCCCCTACACTCCTTCTGCCATAAAACTAACACACTACTCAAACAAATCTTTTACTCATTCCCATTCCGAGCCACGAGGTTATACCCCTCATGGTATGTAGGTCCCACACAAGATATCGTGCCCATGATGTTCAACTAGCTGTCCCTATTGACATCGGGTGAACCATATTGCCTTATGGCACTAACCTGTTGTGAAATGTAATGGACAATAATGTGAATGACTTAGGAAAAAAACATCTCGTTGGCACATGCACTGGGCACCATTAGGAGACACTAGTTCTTGCAAGATAGTGGGTGAGCTGGCGTACTGTCGAAGAGAAAGAAATCTGACTTTAGTAGTGGCAAAGGATCGAAGCTTTCCTAGCTTATATTTTATATTCTTTGATGTTCTTATCCATTTTTAGTGATATATTCCCTATTTAATAGACATTTTTGTGAATTTTTAGTATGCTTCAGATTTGAGGGTTTGAGTATAAAGAAGAACAAAAGAAGAGCATTTTAAGATAAATGGTTAGTATAAATGGTGTCGTTTATAGGAACTATTTATCCCTTTTTCTAGCATTATTCTATCCCTCTTGAAAGTAGTATACAAATGATCCATATTTGTTTACCCCTTTTCCAAAATTATTCTATCCCTCTTAAAGATAGTAGACAAATGGTTTATATAAATGGCACTATTTTATCCTTGTTCAAGTGTCATTTTACTCCTAAAAAATATATTATTAGGGTAAAAAACCTTAGTAGCAGCTATTGAGATATGAAAAGAAAAAGTAGAGTCACCTTAAGGAAAGAGTGGAGGAACGACCATGAGAAGTAAGTAGGTGGATGACTATAAGGTTAGAGAGTAAAGGAGAGAAGGAGAAAACCAAAGCAACATGAATATTGATTTATAGAAAGAAGAGTAAAGGAGATCACTGGGATTTGAGGGGATATTAATAATGAGATCTCTTATCTCTTATCTCTTTATCTTTTTTTTTATTTTTCTATTTCTTTTATTTCAGTAATGAAATATTCTTTTATTATCTATATAGGATGAACCTTAGGATTTGGCTATATGAGAATGAATGTTTAATTTCAAATAAAGATATTATTTGCTTAAAAATTATCTATGTTCTCTTTGTGTATGAATCAATATTTAGTAGGATGATAATTCATGATCAAGTTTTATATGCTCTATTTAAGAAATTATACGTTTAAATAGACTATGGGATAGATAATAGAAGTTACATGAGGTTCTAGAGATGGGCTTACATAAAAATTTAGGATTAAAATCAAATCTAATAAAGGAATTCATAGATTGGGTAATGTGTACTTGGTGGGTTTTAATTATTTAGAAATTTTAGTCAATCAACTTCAGAATAGGTGATAGTAAATCTAAAGAAAGTTTTGAATAACTTAGGAATTTCTACCATAAAAAATAAATGACTTTAATTAAATAGATTTTCATAAATGCTTTAGCAATTTCATGGGCTTTTTTATCTAATATTCAATTAATTGTGAAATTTTCTTATTTTTTATTTTTTCGTAGTTATAGTTATAATTGTTAAATTTATTAGGTTAAATTACAATTTGAGATTTTATATTGATATTCATTAGATCCTTGTGGGAATGGTACTCTGTTCGCTATTATACTATATAAAATGATAGGCGTACTTCCCTAGAAAATTGTGGAATACATAAGTATAACAAAACTCATCATTAAGTTTATGCCTTGGCAAGTGCATTTTATGCTCCATCTTTTCATAACATATCAATTTATTTTATTTTTATTTATTTATTTATTTATTTTCTTCTTTCAATTTAATTAATTTTAAATTTTCAAGAAAAATCATATAAATTTATCAATTATAAGTTTGTATAAAAATCCATCAAGAGTTTTCTTAGAAACTTGGTATTGCATACAAGGATTAACTAAACATATGCAGTTTACACAAGTCAGAAGTTAATCAAGACTTATTTAACTCTAACTGTTCTAATCATACCGACTGTATTAGGCACACCAATTAACAATCAACTGACCATCATAATAACTCCATTTAATATATCTTAATCAACCACACCCATAAACTCACAATCCTTCAAGAGTAAATTAATCAAAGAAAAAATATCGATCTACCATTTACAAGGATTAAGAGTTACACAATTCGTTATTCAAGAATCAACCGTGTAATTTTTGATATCCAATTAATAAGTCAACACATACTTATGATAAAGGGACATGCATCAAACTCAAGTGGAGATCAAAATATTTGATAAGTGTTCATATATCAATGGGAAAAATGTGGGCAATATAAAAATGAGAAAATAAAAAAATACATAATAAACCAAAAAATTAAATAAAGAAAATCCCAAATTCCTAATGAACAATATCAATGCCTCTAATTATCCCACTCCATTGGACTATATGCATTTCATCAATTAAAAATTAGTATCTACACTAAATGACCTCCCTATTTTCTACAAAATGAAAAATGAAAAAAGAACTAAAAAGTATGTAGAGATACAAAGGAGGTTGCGATCTATCTCATATAAAATCACTAAGTCATTGATACCTTTAATATGGTGAAGTACACGCTTCAATGATAGGTTAAGCTATCCACCAATAAGGGTTATATCTCCTTAAATAGTGCCTTTTATCTCTATAATTCCAACTAACTAAAAGCCTATTGATGCATGTGAAGGCATCCGATGTATGTTGGATGAAGTTGCATCATAATTAGTCACCATGTCATTAAAATGTAACTCTTTAATATGATTCCATATAACCGTAGGGGCTTCTTCATTGTATGCAACATCTTGATCCATAACCTCATATATTACTGCTCACATGGAAAATTCATAATGTTGTTAACTACCTTAAATCCCATAAACTTGATAAAGGAAGGTTCAAAGAAGGAATTTGAATGTAACTTATTATTGGTATACGGAATGTGAAAGTTCCTAAAGATGAGTCCAATGAAAGAAATTGTAAGTTCTATTGCACTTAAAAGGGGGGGGGTAAAATGGGTGTTTAAAATTTTCTTTGCAAATTAAAACACTTTAAACACCTTAGGCTAAATTTTGTTATGTGATTCTCTAAACAAAAATTCATCCTAAATGGAATGATATGCTTATAACAATATTAAACAAATTCAATCAATAAAGAAATAAACACAAGAGCATAAAGTTAAAAAGATAAGGAAAAGAGAGAACACTAAGATTTATAGAGGTTTGCCTACCCCAAAGATAGACTACGTCATCTTTCCATCTATGTGTTGGAAGTTCACTAACAACAATCTTACTTTAAATGGGCCAAGAAGAATCTTTACAACAATCTTGATTATAAGGCCAAGAGAAACCTTTACAATCTTGATTACAAGGCCAAGAGGAACCTCTACATTCTTACTTTATGGTGAAGAATAACCCAACAATTCTGTTCAAAGGTCAAGAGTAACTTATATAATAATCTTGAATTCTAAGAGTCAACAGGAACTCGCTAATCTTACTTTCCAATGGGTGAAGAGTAACCCTTACAACACAATAAATTTGCACAATTTTTATCCCTCAAACCAAGCAAAAAACTTAGGCTATCAAAGCCTCTACTAAAGGTTATATAACTTATCAAATGCAACAAATGCAATGTTTATGCCTTATGCAATCTCTAATCCACATACAAGGCATAAATGAATCCAATTGACATTAAATGATTAACACAATTCAAATCTTGTTTTCTATAAGTCAAGAGCAACCTATCAAATCTATTTTAAACTCAAAAAGTAGCCTATATCTAATGACAATAGTTAATCAAATTCAAATCTCCCAAACTAGTAACCAAACCATACCTTCTCTGGTGTTTCCCTAATGCTCATGCAATAAAATTAACTTTGAAAATTCTAGAGTCAATTAAAGGCAAGTCTTCTAACACATTGACAAATCATAAACAAATAAATTTATCTAGAAAAAACACAATTAATGCCTCAAACAATTTGATTCAATCTATATGAATGTAAGTTATCAAAACATGAACTCTATATACAAATTTAATAAATCAAATGCTGAAAAATAATTGCTATTAGCCTACTGCAACCTCAATCTATATGTTTACAATAAATAAAAATAATTTTAGAACATTAAACTAATAGATTAAATTAAGAACAAAGCAGAAGCTGTCAAACTAGAATAGCTTTATGGTATCCTGCAAAATAACACTTAATCTAGCAATATAATAGCTTAAAAAATGAAAAAAAAATAATAGCATACTTATAAGACCTTAATCAAACCAAAACAACAAAGTTGCAGCATTAAAAAACATATTTAAAGTCCAAATTGAAATGAACAGTTGATCTGCACAAATGTTGTGAGTGCTTAAAAATCAAAGTAAAAGCTTTGTTGTACTCTTAAGACTTCAAAAAAATTGTTTATAATAATTTTGAAGCAAGACAAATGGATTTGTATGCCCAAAATAAAAGAATATAGAAAATGAACCAAAATTGAGATAGTTTTGGTGTAAAGACTTTGAAATCTTAAATCTAATGAAATAATGAATAAAAAATAAAATGAAAGCTTTATTAACTTAATGTATGTCTAAACTAACTATAAACACAAATTTAATGCACCCAATGGATTTAAAACAAGAAAAAGAAAGATGAACAAAAATAGTGTAGAAACTAAAGAGAGTTTAAGAGTTGGAGATATTTTGATCTTATAATGTTGTTTTCAGAGCATCAAGAGAGGTTAAAAAGGTTTAGAAATCATATATATAGTGTTAAAAGGAGGGTAGAGTCTTTGGATAACAACAGTAGTCATTTAGAGACCAAAAAACTGTTAAAATCGAAATAGGAAACTGGTCATTGGATCAAAACCGCTACCTCTAGGAGTAATACGATGATCTCCAGCCTGCCACCTTTTCATAAAATATCTATAAACCAAAATTCACATTGCCATTATAATACAAAAAAATTCAAATACAAATAATCAACACTCAAAAAACATTTCAATTCACTGAAATAGATAAACAAACATACATTAAAACAATTCAACACATTTCAACTTAATTATGTAACATTTAGCCTATATGCCATTCTAATTCAATTTCTAACATGAAAAATGTCATAATAAAATTCAATTAATCACTAAAACCAAATTTCAACTCTTATATATCTATATGAAAATGTATCATGCAAATATAAATTCCCCTTTTAAGCATTGATTAAGAATCAAGTTTAGGAAACTTACACCTTAAGCCTTTTTTCTAAACGTTTCCAAACTTAATCTTTATTCTTGATCATCAATCTTTATCCTTTGGCCCTTGATCATCCAATTCTTGAACTCTTCTACCTTAACTGCACAAATGTATTCTTTCACTTTAAACATTAACCTATCTTATAAATGCATCAAAAACTTTATCATTAGTAATAATAATGTTTTTTCATCATCAAAGCACATGATTGGAACCATGTTGGTT
>JAOXYD010083063.1:0-12264 GCA_028565735.1 Pinacopodium congolense
TAGGGTGTCTTTCATGCAATTGTAAGTTTCACTTACTATCCAATTGATCTAGGGGCTCATTATTGATCATGCATTGCTTGTAGTTCATCTTAAGTTGTACAAAACATCATTTCATTGCAAATCCATCTTTATGAAGTTAATTAGATCATGTTAATATGTTTTATGGTCTTATATTATGTCTTGAAAATTGTTTTAACTCTTATTACATGTTATATTGTTGTTTGAAATTGACTTTAATTGAATTGAGTCAAATGTTTGCATGATTTAGAGCAAAATGGTGGCCTTTACAAGAGTACAACAATGTCGTTCTACTCCAAGACACCAGTCGATTTAGTCCTTCACTAACAACTCTAAGTTTCCTTAATTAGATTTAACTTAAAACAAACCCTAATTCGATTATGTAAAATCACAAGCAGCCATATTACGGAACCTATCAGCCTCCTAGAAATCTCCAAACTTAGAAAACACGTTTTTAAGCTCTCAAGTTAGGATTGAAAGATTAAAACATCTTCATCTTTTTAAAGCTGCCAATATTACATTATTTTTTTCTCTCTCAACCTTATTATCTCTTATTTTGTTTTTTAATTCACAAGCTTTCTATTTTCTATTATAATAAGTGTTTACATGTTTGTTTAATCATAGTTTCGATTTTTAAGTTAGTTATATTGATAGATTAAAGCCTTATCTCTCTACTGTGTTGAAACATGTTCTATATCTTCTATTCTAGATTAGATATTGATACTCTACACTTTAGATTATTTTAAAAATTCTTATATTATGTTTTTCTCTCTTCTTAAGGTTCCTAGAAGTTGTATTATTTTTGTTTTGCTTTTTGAAAGATTACTTCCTAAGTTTAAAGCCTATTCTTTTTAGAAGTCTCAAATCTTTCCATAATTTTCTGGCTTAAATTTCAACATTTTTCTGGACATCTTAGTCAATTTCTAAAATAATAGAAAAATTATTTTCTGATTTCCTATGTGTTCTAAAGTTAGCTAAAGTTTTGTTTCAAATTTTTTCAAGGCTATATGAGTTGGTTTAAAAATCGTCTTTTAGATACACCTAAAATGTCACTATTTTTCTATTCTTGTGTTCACTGCACATTTTGGTTATCTAAATTAGTTATGGGTGTATACTGTTGTAGTCTTTAGTTTTTTTATAGTATTAGGATTATCCAAATATTTTTATTTTGATTTTTGGGCATTTATATCTTCTATTTAGGGTTCCTATTTGCAGATTGTTCAAATCTGTCCAGATTTCATGTGTTTGCTTTCTTTTAAATATTGGAGCATCTAAATATGATTGGTTGCTTCCAAAGTATACTTTTCTTTTTTTTAATTCTCAGAAGTATTATTGAATATTTAATTGAATTTAATATACTTATTTGATTGTTTTGAAGTATTAGTTTTCTTGTCTATCAAATCTGTCCAGATTTGAATTAAGTGAATATTTCAAATTGTGTTTCATTATCATACAAGTTTTTGTGTGCATCAAATCTACCATATTAAGTTTTTTTAAGCTTTCATTTCTATTATTCATCATTCATTCAATTAGTGAAAGCATTTGAGCCCTTATTTTGATTGTGCCTTAAGTAAAACACATTCATACGTGTCTTCAGTTACTAAAAAAAGGGGTATTTGAATTGTCGGGTTAGTTAAGTATGTCGAGGCTTCTCTTTACAATATAAAGATTAAGGTTACTCTTCACCTTTCACAAGAATATTGGAAAGGCCCCTCTTTGCGTCAAAAGATTGGATAGTTAAGGCTCCTCTTTGCTTAGAAAAAGATTGTTATGTAAAGGCTACTCTTTGCTTTGAAAAAGATTAGTTGTAAAGGCTACTCTTTGCCTAGAAAAAGATTGTAATTGTTTTTACTTTAGTTAGTAAAGAACATTATCCAATAAGTAGTTGAAGAGGAGAAATAGCCTATCTTTGGGGTAGATGAACTTCTTTAACAAACTTTCTAACTTGCCCTCTCTTCTTTACTCTCTTTACTTATTGTATTGTGTGTTAACATTTTAGCATTCACCCTTGTATATCTCATTAAATCAAATTATTTGGGTATTAAGTTTTAATTCCGTAATAAAGTTTTTTTATACTCAATTCAGCCCCCTCTTGAGTGCCTTAGGGCTTACACTATTCTTTTGAAGGGTTCTGGCTCCTGTCTTGGTTTTGCTCCTCTTGTATATATCTACCTCCTTTTTTAATTAATCCACTGATTTATCAAAAAAAATATAATGAGTTAAATATTGAAGAAAAGAAATTAGCCTCCTTGAATAGTAAAGCCATGCATGTTTTGTTTTGTGCTCTAAGTATAGGAGAATTTAATAGAATTTCTAAGTGAGAAACTGTGTATGGTATTTGGCACCTACTAGAAATTACTCATGAAGGCACAAATTAAGTAAAGGAGACTAAAATAGGCATGTTTACTTATAGGAATGAATTTTATCATATTTTTACATGCAAATTCATTTAATTACATTCTTACTATTTGTTAAAAAAAATGTTCAATTTGCATCATATTATATTTAATGTACAAATTTCTCTTTTTGGTGAATTTTTTAGTACAAACCATATTATTATTTCAATTTTAAAACAAAGAAAGAAAAAAAAACTCAAATTGCTATAGAGATTCGATTGCACATGATTTATTCAAGGAGTCAAAAGCTTTCCATGTTTAATGAAGATGGTGGCATATGCTTAATGGAGAGGAGCCAAAATGCATGGAGTTAAGCATGATTGAAGAGCTTAAATATTGGCAGCCAAAAAATGACATTAATAAAGCAAAGAGAGAGAGAGAGCATGGAATGAAGCTTAAACAAGTTTAATGAAGGTGGAAGCACATGGCAACAAAGAGTCAAATGCATGGAGCCTTGAGAGGAAGCTTTAATTTGGCAAACATTACTTGGTTTTAAAAGTTAAGAGAGCATTCCTTTTCTAATGGACACGTGATCCACTTTATAGAGCATAAAAGACAAAATTTCAAGGCTTCGCATGCTTTAATACGGCCTTAAAAAGAGTGGAGCAATACAACAATAAGCATAAAATGGATGGAGTGGAGCCCATTAATGAGGGACATGTGGCATTAATGGAGCCAAATCCTAGTTAGAAAAGGATTAAAAAAAAAAGGCCAAAGCACTTCAAATTTAAACTCTAGGCCATCACAAAATGAAAGAGCTCCATTTTTCTTGGTCTTAGGAGCCTTGGTCGTTGGTTCTCTTTATCTTCTTAGTTTTTTTTTTAGTTTTTTTTTAGTTCTTAGTTTATTTACATCTTTTTGTTTTTATTGTCCATTTCTTGTGATATTGCTCTCTTTATTTCTTATTTTGGTCTTTAAATATTAGTTGTTTGGTGTATTTTATTTAAATATTTGTGTTGAATCTTAGTTATTGTTATTTGTTAATATAATGCTTTATTTTTTTTAATTTAAGTTTTGTTCTTAATTTTCTAACCTTGGGTTTGTTATTTTCTCATGTTTTATTTATTTTTTCAGCCCTTTATTTTGTTTATTTTATTATTTTATTAGTTTGTTTAATATTTGTTTTAATTATTTTAATTATGTTTAGCTAGTTTAGTCTTGGGTTGGAAGTTAATAATGGAATTTTTATGAATAATTGTGAGAATTGACTAGGAATTGAATGTGCTTTGTGATTGAGGTTACGATTAAATTAGGATTCTACATAAATGTCATGAATTAGGGATTAATGCTTAGGATTATCTACCCTAGGTATGATTCTTAGTTCAATTGCTATGATGGAGCCATGTGATACGTAACTTTCCTTGTCAATTTCCACAAGTGGCAATAGGCTAGTCAGATTTGTTAGGATACTTAGGATACTTAACCAACTAGTTTAGGATTCCAATTCTCTAAATTACACAATCTGAGCTTTCAAGATTGTGACTTAGGTTAGTTGTTCCCTAGTGTGTTAAAGCTGCAGCATCATTAAATCTAGTGAGCTTATTATAAGTTGCCTTATGGTTAGGGGTAGGTTTTCTATCGTATAAGACCTATCTAAAATTGGAGGAACTGAGGATTTGAGAACTTGTTTAGAACCTATAGGTTAACAATTTAGACCAATCACAAATTATTTATTTCGATGATCAATTTTAAGTCCAGAATCCTAGATTTATCTTCCGCCTAGCTTTCATTTATTATCGTCTATTTCTTTCTTTTATGTGTTTTTGTTTATTCATTTTGTGTTCATTGGTTGTCATTGCTCTTTATTTTAATGTCGTTCAATTATAGTTGTTTGTTTTTATTTTCTTTTCTTTTTTTGCAATATTAGAAATAGCTCCCTGTGGGATCGTCCCTGACTCACCCTAACTACTTAGTTAGGTGTAGTTTGGTATTTTATAAATGAAAAACTCATTAAAATTTTGGCGCAATTGTTGAGGAGCTGGCATTTGTGTTTTAGCTGTTTCTAGTGTTGTTTTTCTCATTTTTTGATTATATTGTCTTCTATTTGTCCTAGATTAGCAATTTTTCTAATTTTTAGATCTTTTAGCGGCAATAGATCATTATCATCAAGCTTATGAGTTTGATTCTTATTCTTATTATCCTGATAATGCATTTGATTCTTTTACTATTTTTAGGTTTGAGCATCAAGCAACAAATTTCACACCCTTAGCCACACAAATACCAATGAATGATCAACAAGTTAAGGTATGTGAAGTTTTCTCCTTTTTGCGATATCCTTTTTATACATGTTTTGTTTTGTAGGATACACAATACAGGTACGATTCTCCAGCATGTTATTATCAAGACCAGTCATACTTTTAGCAAGATGGTGGGATGTCATTGGAAGAGATCATCATGAGCTTGGTGAGTAGCACTCTTCAATTCCAGTAGGAAATGAGGAGTAGCTTAAAGACCTTAGGATATCAATTAAGCCCCTTAGCCAATCAAAAGGAGCACCTGAAGAGAAGGTGTTCGACTATCCATCAGAGAGTGGAGATTAACAGGGGTACCCTGAAGACATAAGGAAGAGGAAGAGAAGCTAGGAGAGAAAGAGCCATTAGTTCGAGAAAAGATGGAGGGTACGCAACCTCCTAAGGTCAGTGATGCAATTCATGTTATTGCTAACCAAATTTTTTTTCCTTGTTCTAGTCCTTTATAGGTGAAAAAAGAAGAAGAAGAAGAGAAGTAGAAAGAGGAAAACCCGTATTATGCTAACTTGATAAATGAGCTATGAGCTAGTGAGTTGAAGATCAAAGGTGGCGAGCAAGATGTCGAGTCTTTACTCCCATTAGCAATACTCTTATAGGGACCATCCTAGTGTGTGAAGGGTGATGCTCATAAGAGAGAGTGGAAATTAGAGTATAATGGTGACACAATGACGTTCCACTCCTCAAAAGCCTTAGACCATCGAGCTAAGTGGGAGCCTACATCAAGGGAAGTTGCTCTAAGCTCCTCCCGGAGTTTGAGCATACTTCTTATTGGGCTCAAGCATCCGCTTGATACTAGATGACGTATATATGCCCAGGGCCAAGCTTATGACCTTAACTAAGCGCTTGATGGAGGCATCCCATCTGTATCCTTTTGTTTGTTTGTTTTTCTTTTCTGTAAATATTTGTTATTTGGTTTGCTTTAGGTGTTTTATTTGCTTTTTGTATGTTTTGGCTCTAGGTGGAATATGGCTGGGTTTTTTTTTTCAAAAAGGAAGTTGCACACTTGGTTTTAACGCTTCATATGACCTCTCTAAGGGAGTATTCTTGTTCCATACCCTTATGTTTTTCATTGATGTAGTGACATTTGAGACAACGTTTCATTTCAGTGTGGGGGTAGGGTAAGTTAAGAAAAATTTTTGTACACTTGAAGTATTTTGAGTTTGACAGTGATGATGAGAACATGATAACTTGAATGATTTTGATCTTTAGTTAATAGTTAATTGTGGTACATGAATGAAATTGGTGCTTTTGATTTGAGGAGCTTTGCTTGACTCTTGAAATGATACTAACCCTAAAGTTTTTTCTTTTTCTTTTTCTTTTGAGTGCCTTGCACGTGTTTGGTGACTCTTATATATGATTTTTGGTATTTAAGTGAATTTTGCAAAATTTATCATATGAATGTGGAATGGATGTTTGGAATAAAGTGTTAGAGAGAGAAAAGAAAAGAAAGGAAAGAAAAAGGGATAGAAAAGAAAAGATGGAGAATAAAAATAAAAAGAAGGAAAAAATGATAGAAAAATAAGAAAATGTGTTTGTGTTTTTGCGTGAGTGAATAAAATGAGTAGGATGTCATCGAACCTAGTAATCAAGGGTGTTTACCATAAAATGTTTATCCTCGCGTCAAATAGTGAGATGGAATTTCCATAAGCTAAAAAGAGACACTTCTGTTGAGTATTTGGGGTCTTTCATGACAAGGTGTTTGACTTCACGTAAAAATACATGTAAACTCTTAAGCTTTGCTCAAATAAAATGTGTTTGTGTGTTGTGTTTGTAGTGATTTTTGGCCATTTTGAGTATCCTTGACTAATTTATATGATAACCAATGCAAAATGGATTAAATGTTGGATATTGTGCATATTGGCTTACCATTTTTACTAACTGTGTGCTTTACTTATGGTTAAATTGTTTTTTATCATGATAGGTTGAAATTGGTGAATTGGGTTAAAAGCACTAATTCTGTTGTACTTAATTACCTTTTAACTCTTGATCGGAATTGTTAGAGTCAAACGTTTGATTTATTACTTGAGGATAAGCAATAGTTCAAGGGGGTATTTGATAGGAATGGATTTTATCATAATTTTACATGAAAATTCATTTAATTACATTCCTATTATTTGTTCAAAAATGCTTAATTCGTGTCATATTATATTTAATGAACAGGTTTCCCATTTTGGTGAATTATGGAGTATAAAACCTATCATTATTTCAATTTTAGATCAAAGAAAAAAAGGAAAAAAATCTCAAAACATTATAGAGATTCGGCTGCATATAATTTATTCAAGGAGTCAAAAGCTCTCCTATGATGAAAAAATAAGCTTAAAACACATGATTTATTCAAGGAGATTGTCTTCCTAATCTCTATAGTGCTTATTCACCCATCACTTCAAACTTTTTAAAATGACACATGATAAAAATATCTCTACTATGTATGCTCATTTTAAGAATATTTTTAGTGCTTTAAAGGTCTAGGTAAGACCTATTCAAATGTTAAGCTTGCTAGGAAAATCCTAAGGTCCCTACTGAAGTAATGGGAGCCTAAAGTGACTACAATTCAAGACGTAAAAGATCTCAATGTCCAATCCCTTGATGAGCTTATTGGATCATTTCCCATACATGAAATGGTATTAAAATACACACAAGAAGAGGTTGCATTGAAAAAGAAAAATATAGCATTCAAAGACATTAAGAAGGAAGAGAGAGAAAATGAAGAATCATCATTTGAAAGTGAAGGAGAAGAATCAGTCGCACTCATTACAAGAAGCTTAAGAAAACTTATATGAAGAAATGCTCCAATCCATAAGAGAGAAGGTAAGTATTCATTTAAAATTAAATTTTCTAATATAATATGTTTCGAGTACAGTGAAAATGTCAGTGGAGGTTGCATTGCCTACACCTCTTAGAAGATGAAAAGAAGGAAACGAAAAAAAATAATCGTTTCAAGAAGAAAGTTCTAAAAGTGGCATTGAGTGAATCAAGTGACTTCGAAAAAGAAGAAGTTGCAAACATGTGCTTCATGGCTCACAATGAGGTACGTGTTTCTGACTGAAATAAAGAATGTAAAAATATAGATATGAAGAACTCCTAGATTTCATAGAAGATTTAGCTAAGAAAAAGAAGAAATTGCATGATAAAAATGATAAATCCTTGAAAATCATTGATTAATATAGATTGGAAAATGAAGAACTTAGAAAAGATCTAGATTCAATTAATAAAGATAATGATGAATTGGTAAATGAGAATATCGCCTTAAATATGGAAGTAGAATTACTTAAGGAATCTCTTGCGAAACTTACTAAGGGAAAAGAAAAATTAGAAACTATGCTAAGTGTCCAAAAAATGGGTAACAAGGTTTAGGTTATAGTAATGGAGCATCCACTAGCAAGATTGTCTTCCTAAAGGGAAAGAATTTGGAAGATGAAGGTCCTAAGATCATTCAAAATGCTCCTTCAAGTAAACATCAGTCTGGGCATCATGCTTTCATGTATACTCAAAAGCCTAGAAGTTATTCACATCATCAAAGAACATTTATTCAATTAAGACAAAATTTTCAACAAAGATTCTATCATCGTTATAGGCCTAGACATGCATATAGAAATGTGTACATTCCTCTCTCTCTCTTTTTCTTTGCTTATATTGCAAATGATATGGTCATGTCAAATATTTTTCTATGTTCAATTAAGAAATGTGAATGTATTATCTACTAGTAGTGAAAAGTACAAAACTAACACTCAAAAGTCTCAAAATGATATAGGTACCAAAAATTCGTTAAACCTTTATTTTTTATAAAATACCTTCATGAATAAATGGAATACATAACCATTGTTAAACCAAAATCAAAACCAGTTGGAAATAGCGAAACTTAAAATTGACGGTACTCTAGTATTAATTAAAATAAGAAATGTGGAAAAGTGAAATAATTTTGTTAATTATCTATAAATTAAATATTTGGTCTTGAAAATAAAAATATGGTTGAATGAAAACTATTTGAGTATTTCTTTTATAATTTATTATGGGCTAGTCTATGTATATTTGTTAGCGTTGCTTCGATTGATCGATAGGAGTAATTAGGTCGACCTGTCATCAGTTGACCGATGTTTAGAGTTCGTTCAACCAACAGTTGAAAAAATGAGTTTTAAATCTCTTCTCCCTCTTCTATGTTCAATTTTGTTCCTCTCTTCTCTATCTTCCACCATCAACATCACCACTAAAAGCTTCCCCTTTAGTTCTCTTAAGTTTTTAAGCCTCCCAAATTGATTTTGTTAGGTCTCTAAATTTTTTCGACCTCCTTCCAACATTCTTCCACCTTGGAGAATCTTGTTTCTGCATTTTTCTCCTCTTTGCCATCGTACCTATCTTCCACCACTGTCTCCATCTCCAACGAAATTTTCAAGTGTTAAGAAGTTTCCTTCTTGCTTCTAGTATCCATCCAAGCCTTTGGCCTTTGTTAATTTCTTCTTATTACATCTAGATTGCTCAATTTTTGGATTTCATGTATTCTAGGGCCTCAAAATTGGGATTTTGATCATGAATTGAGAAATTAGCTGAGATTGTTTGTGTTTTCATGCAATTAGAAGCATAATTGAGGTTCTATGACATGCAACTGAATTTTTATATGTTCGATTTCCATTTTCCCCAATTTTGCTTTTGTTTTATCCAAATTTCTAGTTAAATTATTCAAATTTGTTCTTTTCAAAGTTCAATTAGATTCTTACTTAAGGGTTTCGTTTATTCAATTGCATCTCTATGTGTTAAATTTTAAATTTTCATTTTTTAGGCCTAAATTTTAGGGTTATTGAAATTTTTGGTCAAAATTAATCAATTTTGTGAAATTAATCTTTTGAAAACTTTATTAGATTCTTAATTAAGGTTTATGCTCAAGCAATTTCATCTAGTTATATTAATTTCTATTTTTCCAAATTTTTTGATTCAGTTCTTTAAAGATTTCTGTTTTTTTATTCAATTAAATTTTGTTTTTATGAAATTAAAATTTTAAAAGTTTAATTAAAGTGATTACTCCTTCAAATGGAACTATTTTAATAAAATTATTATTTTTCCTAATTTTAGGGTTTAAAATTTTTTTAAAACAAATATGTTTTCGGCATATAATTGTCCTTGAACTTGATTAAGTTTAATTAGGATCTTTAGAAGTTTGGAATAATGTTTTAGTAAATTATTTCATAAATTTCTTAAAATTGTTTCTATCAAAGTGTAGTTTTTATACAAGTTTATATTAATTCTTTTAAAATTTTCAAATGGCTCTAATGGTTCTTATTTCTTAAAAATAAATTGGTTAAATCCTACATTTTTGTTTTTGTCAAAATTGCATTATATAGAAGCATTTTAGGTTTAAAATTTTTTAGCCTTTAGTCATCTATTTACTTCCATGTTCTTCTTGCAAGTTATGTTATTGACTATTTGACAAGAAGATAGCTTATGCACTTTCTCCCTTCTTAGAACCACTTTAGGTATTTATTGTTATTCTTAGAGCCTTTCCTGCAAGTTTCTGTCTAGCTTATCTTTTTCAATTCTCACTATAGATAGAACTCGTGGTGGTAGTACTTCTACAAGTAGGAGATCTAAAGTCAATTAAGGGGATGACTATCTTGACGTTAATTCTTCCCAATTTCAGGAGTAAGCCTCTAGGAAGCTTTTGGAAAACCATGTTATTTCCCCTGCCTAATTAGATATGTGTAAGGAAAATGGCCTTGTCCAGTTCTTCACTTATCAAGGGTGCCTTTCCTCACTCTCTCTTCTAAGATTTGCCCCACCATTGTTAAACTTTTCTACTGCAACCTTAGAGAGGTTAAAGAGAATGATTAGTATATTTTTATTTCTAAGGTAGAAAATATTCCTATTCGCCTCACTAGAGATTTAATCAATACCATATTAGGCATTCCTGTCCCTCTTTTCTTTTCTCACTATGATTGTATGTCCAAACATAGCGATGCCCCTCAAACTTTAGCCAAGATAGTCCAAACCATTTTTTAATTACAAAGTGAGGAAGGCGTTACCAAAAAACCAAAGGATGTGAGAAATTTGAGTGTCATTCCAAAATTCCATAATCTCTTTATCAAATACAACTGTCATTCTTCTAGTGGTCATTACAATGACCTATGTTATAATGATCTTTGATTCCTTTTAACCCCTATGCTTGGTGATAAACTTCACTTGCATAATTTCATCTTGCATAATATGATCCATTTTATTCTCTCCAAGAAAAAGAGTCGGCATATCCCCTATTCTCTCATTCTTGGTCTCATTCTCCATTACTTTCATATCACTCCTATGAAAGATGATTTTGAGTTCTATACTTTCTTTGACCAAAACTTCTTAAAACATATAGGTTTTCAATCTGTTAATGGTCTTATGACTCGACCTTGCCAGTGAAAACAATGCTCAGTTACTCCTATTTTACCGGTTGATTATGATGTCACACCTGCCCCAAGTTACATTGTTGTTGTGCACCTTGATGACAAGGGGACATATATTGGACCTCCACCTGCTCCTAATGTTAATTTCAAGATTGCATCCCTTCATTATAAGATTAATCATTTACAACATCAAATGGATGAGAATACAACCTTATTTTATGAGATTCTCTCTCGACTTCCTCCTCTACCTCTATAAGATCTCTTGCAGTGTTATCTATTTTTATTTTTATCTTTTGGGCTGATTTTTTATGTATTATTGATGCTACTTTTCTTGATCACATCATTTATTTATGCTGCTAACTCCTTCATATGAAGGCTTTTGTACCATATTTCTCTCCATGTGATAGTTTAAAATTCAACTATCTGAAGCGCTTCATTTTCTTAGATATATTGTTTGAAGTTTTACCATGCATAGATATATTATTTGTGTAACTTTTTAGTGATTTCAAAAAGGAAAGAGAATTATGTGATATTATCAAGTGTGATATTATGTCTTATGAATGGAGACTATTCCATATGTCTAATAAAAGGGGAGTTTATCATTCTTAATGCATAAATTTAGGGGGAGTTAGTTTTTGTCATTAATATTTTTGTGAAAAAGTTTAGGTTGTGTTTTTAGTTAGATGGACTTGATAATTATGTTGTTGGATTTAAAATTGAAAATGTGATGATGGATTGTTTTTAAATTGATATTCTTTGGTTTTGATATATTTAAGGGGAGTTTATTAAATTTCTAATGTTCATATGATTTTTGGTTAATATTTATTGTTATTATTCAATCCATAATATCACATGGTTTTGTCATCACCAAAAAGGGGAAGATCGTTGAACCAAGGGATGTTCCACCTTATTTTGGTAATAACAAAATAAACTTTATTACTAATGTCATGTTTTAAATGTGTTGAAAGATAGGTTGAATAAAGTTCAAGGACGATCGCTTAAAGACCCTTGAAACGGAATTGAAGAACATATACAAAGACTTAAAGCTTGAAGAATAAAATTATTTTGATATAGGTTTTCTTATGCATTTTTATTTTAGGTTTTGCTTAATTTTATTTTGGTGATTTAAGAGGCTAATACATGCTTATTCATCCATACATAACTAAGAAAATTAATACAAGTATATAATCAAAAGAATTTGTTTATTAGATATGATTGCATATGGAAAAT
>JAOXYD010083074.1:0-12264 GCA_028565735.1 Pinacopodium congolense
TCAACAAAACCTAAGTGGACTTCCCTATGTTTTTCCACTCTTAGAACCATAGAATATGCCTTATTGACATTAGGTAACGAGTCCATAACCAGTATTTGATTTCTTACATTGTCATAACTCTCATTTAATCCCATCAGAAACTGCATCAACTGAGTTAATGATGCAGTGTCAACTACAGGCTTACTCACTCCACACACACACTGACGCATTGCTCCACAAGTACATTGTGGAATAGGCATAAGACAAATCAATTCATCCCACAATTTCTTAAGACATGTAAAATACTTAGCAACTGTCTGAGTTTCTTAAAAAATAGAACTAATATGATGTTGTAATTGGTATACCAATGGTCCATTACTTTCCCCAAATCTGCCTTCTATATCTAACCATAACTCCCTAGTTGAATCTATATATATGAAGGCCTCTACAATGTCTTTAGAAATTGAGTTCAAAATCCAATACCTAACCATGTAATCAGTTCTAATCCACATATCATAATCACTGGAATCCATATTAGGTTTCTCACATTTTTCATCAATAACCCTAATTTCATCTTAGCACCTAGGGCTATTTTTATTGGCCTACTCCAACTCAGAAAGTTAGTACCAGTTAAAGGAGAGGTAACTAGTACCATACTTGGATGGTCAGACCCCTGTAGGAACAGTAGATTCTCTTCTTGATGTACCTTCGATCTCAACTCGAAGACGGAATCAGTAGGGAATCGTGAGAAAAAGTCGTCATATCTGCCAAATAAAGACTTCACTAACCTTAATTCTTCAGAAGCCCTAAGCTTCAGAACCCGATTAAAGAAGATGTCAAACCCTAATCGTCGAATCCTTGCTGGAACACTCTGTCACAGCACGAAAACGAAACATCATAGTCACACCATCTCTAATCATCGATTTACGCCATCAATGATTAGAAACCCAAAGTTAATCTAAGATCGCATGTCTCTAATACCATGTTGGAGAACTACTTTGTACAGAGAGAAGCGAAAAAACAATAGCTTTATTTTAATTTATCTCTCGTTTTACATAATACAACTGCCATTTTATACCTGTCTTCAATAAATCAGCTTAAACAAAATAAAGCTACATTAATGCATCTAATCAGCCACTAATCACTGCTTTACATCAAAATGACACAGTATGCATTAATACAGCAAGATAAAATAAAACAACTATACAATTTAACACCTTCTTCGATATAAATTTGTTTAGATTCGATTAGTCTGACCATAAGTTAAAATTGCAAAACATTTATTTTAAGAGTATGTTTAGTTTAACTTTTAGTTTTTAGTTTTTAGTTTTATTTTTTTAAAACATAAAAACCGATGCATGTTGTCTCCATCGGTTTTTATATGTTCACATATATTTTATTAGTTTTTGTATATTTTTACTAATTTTTGTATTTTAAAAAATAAAAATAAAAAACAAAACAAAACATAAAACCATGCACTGCCGAAGTAACTCATGAAAAAATTTTAAAGTGCTCCCACGTATTAAAATTTTTTTGAATTTTTATAAGAGTTCCTCAATTATTTATGGGTGTTAGAGAGAGACTCGCTTATCATTTTAATAGAGTTGATCGTTATCTCGTTAACTAATTTACCAAAAATTACATGGTGGGCACTTTAATGTACGCCTAAAAGTAGCAGTTAGCTTTTCAAAAGTATAATATGTATTCCAAAACATTGTATTTGAATCTTTCCACATCATTTGCTGACAACATTCATCAAAAGACAGAAGTTATATCTATAAACCTTCTTTTTTTTGTTGTTAAAATAGTCCACATATAATAATAACCACAAAAGTTACGTGGGTTAATCACCATTTCCTTTTCATGCATACGTTAATTATCTTGAGCCGTAAAGTGTAAATCATACGAGTCAAAACAAAACAAACAAATAAATGAATAGGCTCCTATGTAAATTATTGACTAGCATCAAAAAGCATTTAGTTTGTTGATCAAATGCAAAATCGAGATAAGAATTCGAAGACCACGTTTAGTAGTTAGGTTGTTAATTATGATTTTTAATTGTAAGTTTTATATTTTTATAATAAATTTTGTGTATTTTTTAGTTTTTGTACTGCTTTTTTAATTTTTGTATTGTATTAATGTGTTATTTTTATTAGTTTCTGTACTGTTTTTTTAATTTTTGTGTTAAAAAACAGAAAATAAAAATTAAAAATAAAAGTCCAACTAAACAAGATTTATGTGATTTAATTTTTTTACTTTAATTTTAATATGATATAATACCATTCGGAATAATTTTTATTTACTTATATTTAAATAATGTAATATTAAATATTTTAGATTCTAACATGATAGAAAAAGTTTTGTACTAGATAAATAATATTAAGAAGGTAAATTCTAATTTTTAAAAAATAATTATATGACATTATTATAATGATTATTAGTGACTATTATTGATTAAAATTTTAATAAATAGTTTACGGTATGTAAAAATAATTTTAAAAAATATTAATAATGATGTCATTGGAAACAACCTTTTTAAGACAATCAAATATTTTCCTTTTTAAAATGTGAAGAAAAAAAAAAAAGAAAAGTTGTTCCATTTTAAGGATAAGGCTTTGAAGGTAGGGACATGTAAGGCTTCAGTTAAGACAAGTTTATTTAAAAGAAGAACATCACCAATATGATGAACATGATTCAAAGTACAATCAGGTAAGTATACGGGTGTAAAAGTGTCAATCACAGTGGGTTTATGCATCAAATGAATATCTACACACATATGATTTGAAGCTCCTGTATCTAATATCCAAGAACCAGACTCATTGTTATCTATGCAAGAAAAAGCTTTAGAGTAAACAGTAGTACCTGCAAAGTCGTTCAGGTGAGCAAAGTTGATCATTATAGGGTTAGAAGCATCTTTATTCCTCAGCAATTTAAACAATTCATGTCTGACCAACTCTCCCAAAGCAGGATTATGGTTAACAACTCCTTCTGTCACTCGCATCCCTTCTGCAAGAGTAGTGTTTGAGACGTTGGCTGCAAAGACCTTACCAGATCCTTTCCTCTTTTTTGTTGAAACTCTCTATATCATTCTGGTACTCCATGTAGCTTGAAGCAACTATCTTTCTGATGTCCATTTTTCTTATAATAGTTGCAAAGCAACTCACTCTTATCTATACCACCTCCCTTCTGTTTCAGATTATGCCTTCCCCCACCATCATTAGCTTGCTTACCACTTGGCACATTAGCTAATAATGTATTATTTTTTAGTCCATCAACAAAACCTAAGTGGACTTCCCTATGTTTTTCCACTCTTAGAACCATAGAATATGCCTTATTGACATTAGGTAATGGGTCCATAACCAATATTTGATTCCTCACATTGTCATAAGTCTCATTTAATCCCATCAGAAACTGCATCAACTGAGTTAATGATGCAATCTCAACTACAGTCTTACTCACTCCACACACACACTAACGCATTGCTCCATAAGTACATTGTGGAATAGGCATCAGACAAATCAATTCATCCCACAATTTCTTAAGACATGTAAAATACTTAGTAACTGTCTGAGTTCCTTAAGAAATAGAACTAATCTGACATTATAATTGGTATACCAATGGCCCATTACTTTCCCCAAATCTGCCTTCTATATCTAACCATAACTCCCTAGCCGAATCTGTATATATGAAGGCCTCTACAATGTCTTTAAAAATTGAGTTCAAAATCCAAAACCTAACCATGTAATTAGTTCTAATCCACCTATCATAATCACTGGAATCCACATTCGGTTTCTCACATTTTCCATCAATAAACCCTAATTTCATCTTAGTACCTAGGGCTATTTTTATTGATCTACTCCAACTCAGAAAGTTAGTACCAGTCAAGGAAGAGGTAACTAGTACCATACCTAGATGGTCAGACCCCTGTAGGAACAGTGGATTCTCTTTTTAATGTATCTTCGATCTCAACTCGAAGACGGAATCAGTAGGGGAATCGTGAGAAAAACTCGTCATATTTGCCAAGAAAGACTTCACTAACCTCAAATCTTCAGAAGCCCTAAGCTTCAAAACCCGATTGAAGAAGATGGCAAACCCTAATTGTCGAATCCTTACTGGAACACTTCGTCACAGCACGAAAACGAAACACCACAGTCACACCGTCTCTAATCACCGATTTTCACCATCAATGACTAAAAATCCAAAGTCAATCCAAGATCGTAGGGCTCTGATACCATATTCGGAGAAATGCTTTGCACAGAGAGAAGAGAGAAACAAAAAACAATAGCTTTATTTCAATTAAATCACTTGTTTTACATAATACAGTTGCCTTTTATACCTGTCTTCAATAAATCAGCTTAAACAAAATAAAGCCACATTAATGCGTCTAATCAACTACTAATTACTACTTTACATAAAATGACACAGTATGCATGAATACAGATAAAATAAAACAACTATACAATCTTAACATTTCTAACCATCCAGCATCAATAATTTGATAGACATTGTCACAGTGAACACAACCTTTGATCGGCCTCTACAATTTGGATGCAAAAATGCATTGTGATCCTCCACATCATATATGTAATCGCCAAAGTGGGAAGTTTAATGCAACTAATGAATTCAAAGTATAAACCACAAAGGACCAGTCCATGAAATACTTCTACATCGACGAGCATGATGCTGACTCCAATAACAAAATCGAATAGAATCCAGTCACAAACTACAAATGGGTTAGTATTTAAGAAACCAAGACATTTTACCAAACAAACACAACATGTTAGATTTACTGAAACGACGGAGAATATTTCTAATAGGATGATTACTATATTATTAATGCGTGACCTTTTCTTGAAACATGACATGACGACTTCAATTGTTAAGTGGTATCGCTCGGTGACTACAACCTCTTCATATCCTTTCCTGTCAGTATAAGAAAATGATATAATACTTTTACCATATTTTGATTTGAAGCCCATATTCTTTTTTACTATGGTACCACATCAACACCATATGTCCTTTCTTATGAATAAATGACATGAACTTTGATTTGGACCTTTGAGACGGTGTTGTATTATCTACTGCATCATTTAACGGCTTCATGCCTTCACCTTTATTTGCTTGCATCGACTTGATTAAGCATGTAAAAAATATTATAGCTTAAGGAATAGATCGTAACATTCTGGTGATGAACTACTTACCACAACCACACTCCAAATATCATCACATAAACATGTAGAAGGAAAAGAATGCGGTAGTGTTTCCAATACATTGGTTGTGTCGTACGACACGATTGTATCAATTTCCACCACTTGGGATGAAATGTCCTTTATGTCAGAAACCTTATGTCCTAACTGGACACCAGGCAACATGGAGGGTGCCCTAATCTCCAGCACCACCTCCCTTATCTCTGTAATATCCTTATCTTTGCTAAGTCTCTGATGCCTCATTCCTATCTGAGTACCATACAACTATTGATGTGTTGTATTAGATGGTGAACATACCTGAACTCCATAATCTTCCTTGTTACATTTTTAATTCACCAAATATCGTGAATGAAGCCAGCTAGTAGTAGGCAACTCGTGAACTAACTCGTGAGATGTAAAACTCCTCTCGCATTTGTTTTTCTGGCATTCCAATTCTTGCGAGTTTAACTCTTGGTGGCATTTCGACCTCGTTCCCATCTACAATATCAAATACACAAATTATTGATAACATTAAGAACATGTTCTACATGGTTGTAAATGCTAATGTATACAAACATTATCTCCTATCCATTATCTCTTACAATAAATACTTGGCATCAAATGCCACAGAGAATAGCACCTTCATGTATAGTTTAATGAGTATGACAATACTGCCTTACCATATATAACTTGTTCACAGACTTTCCCACCGACGCCTTACAATCCTCATTATACCCCGTGTTGTTTCGACAATCCTTGTTCCATGTCACAATAATCTGTTGATTACCAATAGCCGGTAATGCCAACACTAACTCACTCAAATCCACAACCCTTAAAGTAGAATTTAAAGGCATACGGCACATTTTGCGATTTTTCCCCACCTCAAAAACAACTTTTCCAAAACTTCCTTATAACAGATATATCGTATAGGTTTTCATACCCCATCTTAGAACACTTTCCCATGTGATGCTGGGCAAACAATTACTCATATCATCATGGTGCCTGTTGCCTTCTTCAGACACAATCTTAGGCATGCCTTCCAATTCCTCACACCCTGATGCATCAGAAATCATCACCACCTCACCAGCTTTATACAATATATTTCCTATGCTATATCTTTCCTTAACCTATAAACATTTATGTTCTTATCCAGTCACTTTTTTTTTTTGAAAAGTCGTTTAGGCATCAATCGCCTCATAAACATCCCAGTTAATAACTTTAACAAAAAATGAATAAAAGCCATACAATACGTGACTCCTTCGCAGTCTATCCACCGATGATGTGTTGAGAGGTTATCCTTTAGCCTTAGAAAAGGAAGTGAAAGGTTATCTTTAAACATTTGAAAAATAATTGTATTATTAACGTTGAAATTAATTTGATTTCATAGTATAAAGATCTCAACAGTGGTGTTAGGGATTAGATGTCTGAGCAAGTGGATTGTTATAAACCAGAATAAATTGGTTGTGTCTCTCTTCCCTTTCTCTATTACGTTTATGAATTTATTTTATATTGTTTAAGTTATTGTTATTATTTTGATTAATTAAATTATTGTTTAACTTCCACGTTTAATTAAATTGACAAAAGAGTTAAGTTTAATATTATAGAAGAAATTTTTTGGAACCTAATTCACCTCCCTTCTTAGGTGCCATATAGGGCCAACAATTGATATCAAAGTCTAGGCCTCACATTAGTTTAATTCTAACAAAAATTAGTGAGAAAAGATTATGGCACTTAGATTAGAAGCACTCCCTTATTTAATGGAACTAATTTTAATGATTGGAGAATTAGAATGAAAATTTATTTTTTAAACCTATGAGAAAATTATTGGAAAATCATAGAAAATGGTCCTTACATCACTTCTAAGACTATAAATGAAAATGTAACACTCAAAGATATATTAGAATGGGCTATTGTTGAGAAATTACATTTCATTTAATTATAAGGTTTTGGATATCTTATTGTCTTCCATAAGTGTAGAAGTGTTCGAAAAAAACGTATCAAGATGTAAAAGTGCTCAAGAAACATGGCATGCATTAGAGGAGATCTATCAAGACAAAGGAGAGGAAAGTGGACATGAAGAAGTAGCTTTCTTATGTTTCGTAGATGATGAGGTACGTACTTCCACAACTTCTAATAATGATGATGTACTCTCTTGCTCAAACCCCTAGATTATGATAATACATGTGATGGTGAATATTATTATGAAGAATTGGTAGAATATGCTGAAGAAGCTTCAAAGGTACTTAATGATTGTAGATTAGAAAATAAGAAGTTTAGAAAAGTAGTATAATCAAAGGATGTTAAGATGAAAAAATTAATAGAAAAAATAGGTTGTTAAAGAAACATTTGGAATCAAAATGTGAGCATGAGCATAGTTTGGTGAATGAAAATGCATCTCTTAAAATGGAGATAAGTTCCCTTATGGACTCACTTGCTAAATTCACTAAAGGGAATGAGAAATTAGAAAACATGTTAAATAGAAAAAACCTCCAAATGATAGATATGGTTTAGGCTATGTAAGTGACAATAAACCTTTCTTTAACATGACTAGACATGGTTTAAGCTATGTGAGTGACAATAAACCTTTCTTTAACATTACTAAATTTACTAAAGGTAAGAACTTAGAGGAAGAAGAACCTAAGCCATCCACTAAAACTATTTCTAAGCTTTCATCGTCTAGCTCTTCTTATAATAAGAATCATCATGCATTTTTGTATGCATCAATATTATATAAAAAGAACGTGCATGTGCTTAAAAGAGACATAACTTCTTTATTAATGCTCATCATCAAAATGATACATATAGGCTCTCAACATCATATGCTTCTCATGATCATATATGAACATCTAAAAATGATTACCATACTCATTGTATGCCAATAAATGTGCCTCATGCATATTCTAGACAAAATTTTCATCAAAGAAAAATGTTTACATGTAAAAATACATATAGGAACAATATGAGACTTCATTTTCATTCATTTGATAAAGAAAAATCTTAATGAATCTAGACCAAGGTATATTTATGAAAGTGCATATAGATCAAATACACCTTCAATTTGTCATTATTGTGGCCATTTTGGGCATGTTTAACAACTTTGCTATGATCATTTAAATATTTTGTTGAATGGTTGTAATAGGTATAAAACTAACTATCAAGGACCTAAGATGATATAGGTACCAAAAATTCGTTAAATTTTATTTGTAGGTTTTAAAGGGTGTCTCTAAGAGCATAAAAGAAAAAAGAAAAATTGCCAACATTGTTGAACTAAGAAAGTGAAGAATTTAAGGAATAGAGTTGGTGATAAACGTTAAAGGGCCTACCTAGAACTTACACTTATATTGGTTTTCATGCTTATGTGTTACTTGATATTTTGATTAATTGCTACTTTGACTATAAATTGAATAACTGAATTCTTGAAAATTAAAATGTGTTTTTTAGATAAGTTCTTTTATTTTCTTATATGCGTACTGTGCTGTGATGACTATTGGTCGACCGATAGGAATAGATTGGCAGACCAAATATAATAGAAAGGTCAATTGATTAATCGATACAAGTTATGTGATCAACCGAACTATCGAGGCTACTGCATTTATAAAACCTATTTCATGTTTACGTGTTAAGAGTATTTAAGCTATTTTAAATTTCATTTACATATTTTATTATTTGCTCAATTGAATTTATTTTTCAAGTTTTGACTTGTTAGAAATTATGATTAGGAATGTATGAATATATTTTTTTCTTGATTTCATTAAGTATGTTTTAATTGTTTAAAGAGCTTCTTATGAATGGCATTCCTACATAAGTTGATTCTGCATATTTAGGAAAATTATGACTTGATAAACTTTTTATGTTAAGTGCTTCTTGGATGTTTAGATGCTTTATGGACTATATGGTTATTCTTGCATTTATAAGCATGTTAAAAGCATGGTTTGAGAGTATTTTCAACGATAAAGTTTTTTGACTTTTTAATCATTCTCATGTGTTTTAAATTTTTCCTCTCACTTATTTATTAAAAAAAATTGGTTTCATTGAGGGGGAGCTTAGACATTTTGAGGATTTTATTTTACAAAATTATTCATTAAAAAGGTTTGATGTTTTTGATAAATTGTATCTATATATCAAATTATTTAAAGGTGTTTGAAAAGACATAATGATTTGATAGAAAATGTTTCAAAGATTCATATTACATAAAAGTTTTAAATCTAGACTACAAGCATTTTATGATCTCCTATGATAAGTTTTCAATAATTAATGACATAACTTTTGGCTTTTAGAAATTCTCATGACGATATTTTGAGCATGACATTAAAGAATGTAGAATGTGTAGAGATTAATGAAGTTTGAACCTTTGAAAGGGTTTATTGAAATTTGATACTTTAACTGCATATGTTTGAAACTTTTGGATTTAAAGCATTATCCTTGTATTAAGGGGGAAGCATAGAATTTCATTTAAATTGCACAATTGAGTTTATTTCTTCCATGAGCATTTTAAAAACCAAGCATAAATGCATTTGTGGTTCAATTATTTGATATGTTATGACTCTTCTCATGCGTCTTATGCTTTATAATGAAAGTTTGATTTATTGAAAATTGAGATTGCATGAACTTAGAAGGAGTCATTGGAAGAGTATTAATGAGTTGAGGCTTTTAAGATTTTTTTAACAGTTAGTTTCAAGTATGAAATAATTTTAATTGGTATCTTGAAATTGTTTGCGTTTTATAAATGTCGTTGCAATGCTAATTTGATTTTTGGTTAATACATTGTTTTTGATTATATGTTATTTCTACTTGTTGATTCTTTGTTTGTTTTGGATATTATTAACAATTGGTATTATAATCCTTTTCTTGTTGTAATTGATCATATCATTAATTGACTTGCGTTATTTTATTACAATTAGTATCAACAAGTTATTTTTTAATAGTTTATGATGTTTGTTAATAAGTGGTATCTTATTTTGAAAAATGGGTTTCGTTAACAATGACAAGAATAATTAGTATCAAGTTTTTGTTCTCTAACAATTGGTATTGTGTTTTTTCAACAATTGGTATAGGCAAGACTCATTTTCAGTATATTCAGTTTCAAGTATGTGATTTTTTAATAACTTTTTTTTTAGATATTTGAAATGAGATTTGGTTATTCTTGTCCCTCTTTTGATTACTTGTGACATGGTATTTTGAAGCTTATTTTAATATATTATGCGGGAGCATTGTTAAAAGAAATGTTTTTCTTCGCTTGTAAAATAAGATTTATTTTTTACATGTTCTTGAAATTTGATTTGAGATATATGTTTGGAGAAGATGAATTTATTTTGTTTGTATGTCTTGTGCTTATTGGTATCAAAGTATTATGCTTTTCACTTGTGACTAGTTTCATAAAGGGGTAGCAAATTCCTTATCTGTTATGTTTGCTTATGAGTAGATGCAATATTAGAAAGGGGTAGCAAATTCCTCATATGTTATGTTTGCTTATGATGCTTACATATATATGTTGATTGGTTTGCTTGTATAATTTAATTGTTTTGTATATCTAATATCATATGGTTTTATCATCAAAGGTTGGTTCCACTTTTATTTTGATGATGACAAAATGTTTTTACTAATATATTTGTGGAGTTTATTGTATGTTAAGATAGTTTAAAGAAATCAAGTCATGGAGTGCATGAATGTAAATCCCTTACTTAAAGTTTACAAAGTAGTTGAAAACCAAGTTGACGGAATAAGAGTGTTGGAAATGGACTTGAAGATTGAAGATAGAAGATCAAGTTCAATAGTAGAATTTGATAGGTTGTTATAAGGGAAGTTGTGTAAGTTTTCTTTTGATCTTACCATGTGTTGAAAGGGGTTCAATCATACATATGCATGCATACTTAGTATTGGCATATATGATGCATAATTAAGAGGTGTTATATACGTTTGATATGTGTGAAAATCCTCTTGATAAATGGATGGATGCACGCATGTTGGGATTACATGAGTATGTGTGATAATTAGATTAGTTAAGGGTTGAATAAATGAATAACTTAGTATGATTAATGATTTGGTAAAGTGGTTATGACTTCTTGAATAAATTTTGAATTGTATGAATTGGATTGAAAGTGCATGAATCGATTAAGTATGTGAGAGTATGTGATAAATTGAATGAAATTATGTTAAATGTGTTAAGAAATATTTGGTTTTGATTTAGTTGAGATAGAATATGGTTAATTAAATTAATATGAGAATTAGATTATATTTAGATTGTTTTGGGCCGAATTAAGTTAGAATATCCTGTCCTTTATGAGGTCGGTCGACCGAATAACATATATTGGTCGATCGAATGTTATACAAAGTTTGATAAGTCGAACAAAGGTGTATCAATCGATCGAATGAGGTGAATAGGTCAACTGAAGGTTTATCGGTTGATCGAATAAGATGAATCGATTGACCGAACTTGAAGAAAACACAACGATAACCTAGCAATATTCGGATTTTGCAACGGTAATATTAATTAATGAATATGAACATTGGGCAATGACTATAATGTATTATGAAGAGTATAAAAAAGTGTGATTTGTATTGTTTATACATAGAAGGAGGGTTAGAAGCTCTTATACAAGTGTCGTGTGTTTTATATGTGTGTACATTCATTCTTATTCTAGTGTAAGCCCCTAAACACTTTGGTAAAGTCAAGAGAGTGACATTTTTTTGAAAGTGTTTCAGTGTGGGGTTTGGAAAGTAAGAGGAATTCTTATAAATGTTATTCTTGAGTCTTGAAACAAAGTGTAATGAGAGGTTATTCATTAACCTTAGAAAAGGGAGTAAAAGGTTATCCTTTATCATTTGAAAAAGAATTGTATTACTAACGTTGTAATTGTTTTGATTGCATAGTGTAAAAATCTCAACAGTGGTGTTGGAGAAGGGATGTAGGGGCAAGTGGAATGCTTTGAACCAGAATAAATCGATTGTGTCTCTCTTCCCTTTCTCTCTTACTTTTATGCATTTATTTTATGTTGTTTAAGTTATTATTATTATTTTGATTAATTAAATTATTGTTTAACTTCTACGTTTAATTAAATTGACAAAAGAATTAGGTTTAATAATATGAAAGAAAATTATA
>JAOXYD010083084.1:0-12264 GCA_028565735.1 Pinacopodium congolense
TACCGTAGTATGGCTTCTACGGTTTGTGAATTGTTATGGTTATTGTATTTGCTTAAAGATTTTAGGATTTCTGTTCTCACTCCTATACTGTTGTGATAACCAAGCTGCCATACATATTACTGTTAAACCTGCTTTTCATGAACTAACCAAACACTTAGATATTGATTGTCATGTGGTTCGTAATCAATTTAAGGCTGGATTTATTCTTCCTCTACATGTTTCCAACAACAATTAATTGGCGGACATGTTTATCAAGGTCCTGAGTGCTCCTATCTTCTTTAAGTTTTTGTCCAAGTTAGGTTTGGTAGATGTTCCACCACCAACTCCAACTTGAGGGGGAGGGTTGTTAACTTCTGTAGTATTGTATTTTAAGTGGTATTTAGATTTTGTATTGTAGGCTTATAATGTATATTAACAGGATTAGTGGGTCCTTTGTATTGTATTCTATATTTTGGACAGTTTGACTCATTGACTGATATTTAAAGGTCATTCTCTCCTCTTGTATGGTACACGTGAGTTGAATAAAAGTAAGAGACTGATTATTTACTCTCTTGTCTCTCTTTAACATTCTCCTCTTAAATTTCCATTGAATGAATTTGTCAAAAGTTTTGAACTTTTTACGTGATACTGAAACATTTAACTTGCCCTTAAAGTATGGTGTGGTTTAGCAATTAGAGGTAGAGTATTAACTCGTTATTCCTATCATAATTGGGTGTTATTTCTCATCAATATTTATCAATAAACATTTAATGCAGCTCATTTATTTATTTAGTAAATAAATTATTGACTTAAAAGTATTTATGTCTTTGTAGTTTGATAAATTATTGATTAAATTTTTATAAATTTAAACATATTAAATAAGCCTTTAAAATTTTAAATTATTTTTGTCTATTAGTTATCTATTATTTTTATTTTATGTGGACTAACAGTATGTAACATGGTATGTCCACGTGACAAATTTGAAAATGTGGTAACATCAAATAACGCTAGATTAATAGATAAAAGTAATTTAAAATTTTAAGGACTTATTTAATAGTTTATCAAACTTAATTAAATTATTAATAATTAAAGAAATATGTGTTATAAATATTATATTATTTTAATAAAGTATTAAATTAATTTTTTTTAAAAATCAAATAAATCACAAAAAATTATTTTTTTACAAATTCAATATATATGATATTTCATATATGTGAGAGTAACACAAATATATTTATTGTCCAAATAATATAATTATTATTATTTTAAGTTGATAAATTTTTTTAAGTTATAATAGTTTAGTTTAAGCATGATTTTATATGACTTTAGATCTAAATAAAATAAGTTAGAACTTTTTTACATTTAAATTTTCATTCGAAATAATATGAGACGTTTATAAAATTGAGTATATAGACTTTTTTAACTACATTCAAAATATTATAAGGAATATAAAAAATTCATAAGAAGAAGTGAAAACAAATTTTATTTAAATATAATTTAATTCATTAATTTTATATTGAAATGAATTGAAAATTTTAAACCCAATCGAATTGAAAATTTTAAACCCAATTGAATTAATTTTGGATTTAAAATTAATAATTTAAATTAGGTTTAAATAAATTTAAATTTAAGATTCGAATTATGTTTAAATTTGAATAAGTTTCAAACTATTTATTTATATTCAATTAGAATTAAATATAATAAAATTCTTTAAATCGTATAAAATCATATTTAAACCAACTATTATTAATTTAAAAAATTTATCAATTTAAAATAATTATTACTATATTATTTACACGATAAATATGCTTATGTTATTTTCATATATATGAAATATCATAAATATTGAATTTGTAAAAGATAAAATATTTTTTTAATTTATTTTTTTAAAATTTTAATTTAATATTATATTAAAAGGACATAATATTTACAATTTATTTTTTAATTATTAATAATTTTATTTTAATTATTAAAATAATTCATTAGTTAGATTTAAAACTATATAGGTCCTTATGATTTAGTAAACTATTAATTAAGTTTCTATAATTTGATAGACTATCAAATAGATCCTCAAGATTCTAAATTACTTTCATCTATTAATTCAGTGCTATGAAACATTACTACGTATCTCCAAATTTGTTATATGGTTTGTTGTTAGCCTATGTGAAATGAAAGTAACAAAGGACTAACGAATATAAGTAATTTGAATCTTTAAAAAATTATTTAATAATTTTAAAATTATTAGGATTTAATTGATAATTTATCAAATTATATGAAATTGAGTGATTTTTAATCCTTTAAATATAAATTATAAATAATTTTTTAAAAAAATCAAATATTTTGCCCTTACTTGTGTTACATCAGTTTTAAAAAATTGAATTTCGATAAAACATGATAACTGATGAAAAAACAAATAAAAGAAACGAAAGAAAATATCTGACCCAAAATAAGTTGTGTTATGGTGAAGCCAATTATTTTCTAAACCTTATTAAAAATAAAAAATAAAAAACAACACAAAAGCATTTATGTGGTTTGAGGTGATTCTCATCAACGGTGATGTTCCTATTGTACTCCAGTTAAAGTAAGTCCTTCATCGTCCTTTTTTAGTTATACTTCCGTCCAATTGTGATTCTATTTGTTTTAAGTGCACTCGGCGTAAACTTTTCAGCCAAATCTTTCTGGGTTCGTTCATAGCACTACCATATAAGTTCTGTATTTATATCTGCTTGGAAACGATGGCCATGATTTTTTTTTCCGAATTTCGTTGTGCAGACATTTAATTTCTTTTTGTCTTACTCATTTGCAAGTATGAGTGATGCAGGAAAATTGATGATTGGGTAAAATGTAATTGTCAATTAGGGTTTTCGATTGTTTCCAAAAAAGTTTAGAAAAGAATTAGAAGAGAGAAGAGACAGTTAAGCAGTTGAAAGAGTTCGTTACTTTTGTTATTTCCCTCTGCCATCTAACGTCTTATACACTCCGGTAGCAGCTGATTCAACTCCAATGTTTTCCTTTAAACTGATCATTTGGTATCTTTACCACCGATTCTCCCGGTTCCTTCTTGCATAACTAAAACATCTATTCTTTAAATTCTTGCATTCTCTTTTCTTAGCCTTCTTGCCATTCTTGCACTCTCTGTTGTCGTAGTTCCCCCTCCTCAATTGGTTACTTATATTTTCTTTAAACCTCTTCCATTCTTGATCTTCATTTCCTTCATCTATGGCTACTCCCCAGGATTGACTAGCTCTGGTACCAATTGATGCCACTATTTTCCTCGATCAGGGTTATGATTTAGGGATTTCAGTTAATGTAGTTAGAATAAGCAGTTACAGCAATAAGAAGAGATAGAGTAGAGAGAGAAACAGAGAATTTTAGTCATTTCTTTGTTTTACTTCTCCTTCACCACCAGACAATCAGCTGTTAAGATATTGATTAGTTCAATCAAATGATTACACGTGTATTATTAACCCATTAATCTCCTTATTTCTAAAAGGCATCGTATTGTAATTTATTTTCACTGTTCATTATCTCCATCTTCTTTAGTTCTGCTGTGTCTGTCCTTTGCTAATATTTAGTGGCAATGCAATAAAGATTTGGTGAAGTGATGTTTGAAGATCCTATAGGTGACCTTAAGGATTTGAAGCAAAAACGAAGTGTTAAAGACTACTGTATTGATTTTGATTTATTGTCCCATAGGTTAATAATGCTGGATCCATATTTGATTGGAATGTTTTCTAAGAGGTCTAAAGTTAGATATCAAGTATCTTGTCCGAATGTGGAATCCGAATTCCTTGCAGTAGGCCTATGAGCTAGCTAAGAAGTAGGAGATGTTTTTATGGCATAGTGGGGGGTAGGAATAGCATAAAAGTGGGACAAGGAGTGAGTAGTTCTTCTCCTTTCACTAAGAATTTTCAAAGTCTTTTACCAAGACCCGATTACAATGGGAGCCAAAAGGGGAGTACTAGTATGAAGTTATAAAAAACCACCTCTAATCAAGAGATGGATGAAAGGAGTGCAATGGATCTATATTTTTTGTGTGAGGAAAAGTTCTTTCCTGGGCATAAATGTAAAAGAAAACAACTGCTATATATGCCTTGGATGAGGAGGGTCCACAGGAAGTAGTAGAAGAGGTAGAGCATTTCCCAAGTATTTCTTTACAGGCTATGGCATGAGTTAGGGCTATGAAATACAAGAAAATGAAGATAAAAGCAAGCAGTTGTGGTAAAACTATACAAATATTGATTGATGGGGGCAATACCTATAACTTTGTAGACACAAAAATCATAAGAAATTTGAGGATGGTACTAGAAGCAATATCAGAAATGTCTATTATAGTGGGAGGGGGAATGACAATCAAATGCAACCAAGTGTGTCGAAACTTTTATTGGCAAATGGGGGGCTGTGATGGTTGCAGTACTAGTGCTTTGGGGGGCCTCTTTACATGTTAATTCTTCACGGAAAAATCCTTTTAGTGAAAGTTTTGAGAGATTGGCTTTGACTCTCATTTAATTTCGAGACCTTTATGTGGTTGCCTATATATATCTGCAAATAGGGCTGAACAAGAGAATCAGTTGTATTGCACACACTTTTTAGATATTATAACATACATATTTATATTTACATAGTATCTAAACTACGAAATAATAAACTAGGAAACAAACAGCCTTAAAAACAAATATTTACAATCTAAAATACACTCAGAATATTTTGTAGGATATTTTCCTATTTTGACAAGAATATTTTTGTAGAATATTCTGGCATTCCCCCTCAAACTGGTTTGTAAATGTCTTGCATCTGCAACTTAATTATTAGGAAATCAAATTGCTTTTTCAGTTGACCTTTGGTGAGTATATCAGCTACTTGTTGAGAAGTAGGAATATAAGGAACACAAATTAGTGTACTGGCAATTTTATCCTTGATAAAGTGCCTATCAACTTCAATATGTTTAGTCCGATCATGACGAACCAGATTACAGAAAATGCTATATCAAGGCAAGTGTGTGACAAATATATAAGCCTGCCCATAAATTGTTGAAATTTCTCCTTTCCAATCTCATCCTCAATTTTATCAGGATTTCGTTTGAGATTTACCTCCATTAGAGTTTCAGCAGCCTTATAACCTAGAAGACCAGTTTCATCCAATAAATCAAGGATATATTTCCTTTGATTTACAAAGATCCCTTCATGTGATCTTGCAAATTCCATACCAAGAAAATATTTGAACGTTCCTAGATCTTTAATCTCAAAGCCTTCAGCTTGCTCTTCTTTAGTCTAGCTAATTCATCAAAATTATCACCTGTTAGTATCATATCATCTATATATACAATAAGGATTTCCATTTCTCCTTTATCACCATGCTGAAAAAAAGGAGTATAATCTGCTTGACTTTTCAGATAACCATATCATTTTATAGTGTTCCCAAACCGTTTAAACTATGCCCTTAGGGATTGTTTGAGACCATATAAAGACTTCTTGTGTCTTCAAAAAATTTTAAGACTTACAGTTTTTTCAAAAACAAGAGGAAGGCTCATAAAGACTTCCTCTTCCAAATCACCATTCAGGAATGCAGTTTTACATCTAGTTGGTATAATGCTCAATCAAAACTACCTGCAAGAGACAATAGAACACGTATAGAGTTAATTTTGGGTACTAGCGCAAAAGTTTCTCAGTAGTCAATACCATATGTTTGAGTAAACCCCTTGGCCACAAGTCTTACCTTGTATCTCTCTACACTACCATCTGCCTTGCATTTTACAGTAAAAACCCATTTACACCCAACTGTTTTGACCTTTGGGCAACTCTACAATTTCCTATGTCCTATTTTTCTTTAATGCATCCATTTCCTCCATCACTATTGTTCTCCAATTTGGATCACTAAGTGCTTCCTAAATATTTCTTGGAGCAACCAAATTAGAAATCTTTGAAATAAATGCCTTGTGTTTTTGTGAGAGATGACCATAAGGCATATAATTTGTAATAGGATGATTAGTGCAAGGATGAGTTCCTTTTTTAAGAACAATAGGAACATCGAGATCAGGATATTTATGAGAGACTTTATTGAGTAAAAACGAAACTAAGACAAGAAAATTAGTATTTTGAGAACTGTCTTAAGCACCTGAACCCAAAGTAATAGACTGACTAGATATTAAAAGAATAGTAGGTTCTTTATTCTTCTGATGAATGTTTCTCCTTGTATAAACAATGACCTGAGGTTCGTGATCCTTAGGATTATTTTGTAGTATTTCTGCCCCTATCAAAGATTCAACAATTTCTGGCAAAGTATCCCTAGGTGTATAAACTACTATTTGAAGTAATGCATTAAAGATAGGCATTTTGTCCCCACTATTTTCTTCATTTAAACTCTCCCCCTGAAGAAAATCCTTTTGAAAATAAGACTAATTTTCAAGAAATAAAACATCCATAGTAAATAGGACTTTTCGATTCTTTGGATTTAAACACTTATAAGCTTTTTTATTTAATGCATAACCAACAAAAACATATTTTTCAGCTTTAGGATCAAGTTTGGACCAATCCTTATTGGGTAAATGAACATAAGCTACACACCCAAATATTTTAAGGGGTATTTGGAGAAAATTCTATTTTCTAGAAAGAAAGTTGTAAAGAACTCAAGAGGAGTAAGGAAGTTAAGTACACTAGTAGGCATTCTATTTATTAAATAAGCTACAATTAAAACTGCTTCACCACAAAGATACTTAGGGAAAGACATAGAAAACATAAGAGATTGGGCCACTTCTAACAAGTGTCGATTTTTTCTCTTAGCTATATCATTTTGTTAAGATGTATTAACATAAGTTGATTGATGATGAATGCCCTTCTCTGTCAAATAACTTTTAAGAATTTAATTGAAATACTCAGTACCATTATCAGTATAAATAATACCAATTTTAGTTTGAAATTGAGTTTCAATTATGTTATAAAAATTTTAGAACACTATCTTAACTTTAGATTTATCAGTCATTAATATACCCAACACGACCTAGTATGATCATCAATGAAAGTAACAAGCCAATTTTTTTTTGAACAAGTAGGAATCTGTGAAGGACCCCAAACATCACTATGAATTAAGTAAAATGGTCATGAAGGTCGATAAGGTTTTGAAGGATAAATACTTTTATGAAATTTTGACAAAATACAATGAAGTAAAGAAGCAAAGAACAATCTATTCCCTTAAATAAGGTATGAAACAATTTTTAAGATATTGAAAATTAGGATGCCCTATTCTATAGTGCTAGAGCATTATTTTATTATTGACAAGGTTAGAACTGATACTACTTAGTCTTTGAGGTATTTTATCCTTGGAGGCTTCATCTTCAAAATAGTAACGTCCATCGATTATTCGAGCACTGCCAATCTTCTTCCCTGAAGTTAGGTCCTGAAACACACAATAGGAATCAAAGAAGGTGAAATGATAATTAGAATCTTTTAACAACTTACTGACAGAAAAAAAAAAAAAAGGTTACAAGCAAGTTTTGGAACATGAAGAACATATTTAAGGGATAAAGTATCTAAACAAATAATCACACATTTTCCAGCTATAGGTGAATAAGACCCATCTGCAATACAAATTTTTTCATGACCAGAACATGGAACATAAGTATGAAATAAATGTGAAAAACTGGTCATATGGTCAGATACCCCAGAATCGATGATCCATGGAGCAGATTTTGATAAAGAGTAACATACTAAGGCATTCAAAATAGTACATATTTGTGCCAAAGAAGCATTAGGAGTACTGGATAATCTAGAATTGGATTTGATTAGTTTTAGGATATGGTTCGCTTGCTACTGACTGAAAGGGACTGTCTCAACTTCATTGGCAGCAGGATTTTATTTTTCATTTTCCCTTCATGTTTGCCCTTCTAATTTTCTGGTTTCCCATGGAGTTTCCAGCAAGTTTCCTAGGTATGCCAAGGTTTGTTGCAATAATCACACCAGACATAATTTTTGTTATTAAATTTATTTGTTGTCATTCTACTTGTATGGGTATCCATGGCTGCCAATGTAGAGTTTTCTACTATACTGCCAAGAGTTTTCTTACCCAACATCATTAGCCTGCGACTCTTCTCACAACTCTCCTCAGCAAAAACTTCTCCAATAAATGGAAGGGGTTTTCTCCCAATTATTCGTCCTCTAACATTATCAAACTCTATATTGAGTCCCATGAGGAACTTGACTATCTGATCATCTTTAACCTTTTTCTTGTAATGATTACAATCTTTAGAAGATTTCCATTTGTAAGAATTGAATAAGTCTAGGTCTTGCCATAGATTTTTTAGAGAATGGAAATACTTTGTAACGTTGGTCTTAACTTGGCGAATTTCTCCAAGTTTCAGCATTATTTCATATATTTGGGATTGATTTCCCAGGTCTGAATACATTGAAGTAATATTATCCCAAAGTTCCTTTACTGTGTGATAGCACATGTAGTTAGAACTAATCTCTTCTTCCATAGAGTTCACTAACCATGTCATAACCATAGAATTTTCTGCATCCCAAATTGGATAAGCTGGATCATCCAAGTCTAGTTCCTTCTTATCATCTATTAAATAACTAATTTTTTTCTCTGCCACGAATGTACATGCACAGAGATTGAGACCAACATAAAAAATTATCCCTATTTAATCTAATAGTAATGTTCTGGTCTGAGTGGGAATCTAAAGATAGGTTATGAGGATTCATTGTCTTATTGACAAAGTCCTTGGGTGCATAATAGGAAGAATTTGATGTGATTTTAGACATAATGGTGAAGAGAGAAACAAAAAGGTGTGGTTGACGACTAGGGCTTCTTGTTTAGAGAAATTAGGTCTGCTATGATACCATGCAAATAAGGTTGAACAAGAGAATTAGTTATATTGCACACATGTTTTAGATATTATAGCATACATATTTATATTTACATAGTATCTAAACTAGGAAATAAATAGCCTTAAAAACAAATATTTACAATCTACAATACACTCGGAATATTCTGTATGATATTTTTCTTCTGTATGATATTTCCTGTTCTGACAAGAATATTTTTGTAGAATATTCTGACAATCTCTTATAACTAACTACGTAAAATTTCAATAAATTTAAGATCAATTGAATATCAATTGAAATTTTAAATTTTAGATATTCTGTTTGTTTTAATTTTTTAGTTTAATTTTAATTTTTATTCATATTCATTTAGTTTAAATTTTTGTATACAATGAATACCCTAGCTCATTTTAATTTATGATAAGAAATCAAAATATGACAAGAAAAGTTGATAAAGCCTTAAATACTTTGAAATTAATCAAAGCCAACATGACAAAGAGTATGAGTCAAAGCAGCACCATTATAATGGCAAAATCCCCATCCTCTTTTCGTCACCGTCTTTGAATGCTTTTGTCTCTCTACTTATAGCTACGTCGTTTTTCTTCCTTTCTTCCTCTGCAATTGAGATTTTCTTCTTATCCCCATCTTCTGCAGCTGAAGCGAGGTTCATTTGGCTTACTCTTTCTATTTCATTCAGATCATAGGTGCTAACCCTTCTTTTATGGGTGAATTCTATATCTTTCTCTAACATATTCAAGTTGATGGAAAATTGCATATCAGTTGTCTCTTCTCTGGGTTTGATAATTCCTTTGTTTTCTATATGTAACGAAGCTTTAAGTTTCTTTTGCCTATGTCAAGTACAGTATATTGAAACATGTGATTATATTTTACTTTGAAACTGAAATTTTAAATCTTTTTGAGCTCTTTATTTAGTAGTGGACTGTAAAGGTAAGGACTCTAAACTAGGTACACATAAAATATACTGTGTACAGGGACATGAAGAAGTACGGTTTACAGTTGAGAGTGCCACCTTCATATAAGAAGATACTGCCACCTAGGCCTCCACTATCTACAAACCCCCTTGGATTTTGTGATGATGATGATATGGAGAAGGAGATTTTGAGGCAAGCTAGCAAGAATAAATCCCTCAAGGATGTAAGTAAGCCTCCGGCTGAATGCCCTTAAAGTCCTATTTTCTAAATCTATAATTTACAATGTGTTCACTTGTTTTTGCATATGTTCTTTTGTTTAATATAGATTGAAGAATAACATAAAAAAGCATTGGAAGAGGATCCGACGGTATTTGATTATGATGGAGTCTATGATGAAATGAAAGAGAAAGTTTCTCGTCCACAAGCACAAGATCGAGAAGAAAGAAAGATAGTTTGATTTAGAGCAAAATGTTTTTGCAATGATGTTTAACATTAATTTTTGTCATACTCTCGAGTAAAGGATGTAAGGATTTATGATCGTGTATAAAGTGTTTGGTTTGGAAACAATGAAGCTATTATAGAGTATTGTCTTTGTCAAGGGATTTATGTCTCAAAAAGAAAATTCTTACGTAAAAAAAGGTCCTTTAAGGAACATTATTATTCTACAATTAACAATGCTTATACTGATTTCGATTTATCTTATAAGCTTGTTTTCCATCTAATTGGTGGAATCATGAAGTGCTGATTTACTTTTACAGTACAAGAGAAGTTTTAATCTGAGATTAGAAAACCCTGGTGTGAAGTACTTCATGTTGCTTGACAAATCTAATTATATGGGTTTTTGTTATCTAATTTACTTGACTGCCATATGTTTTAGGATTGTAGCTAACCTATCTAGTTGCTTTCCCAAGGCCTAATTAGCTTTATGCATTGTTTTCCATTTGTGTTCCCTATTTCAGCCTAAATATATTCAAGTTTTAATGAAGAAAGCAGAAGAAAGACAGCGCGAACATGAAATAATATACGAGAGAAAACTTGCTAAAGAAAGAAGCCAAGAGGATCATGGACAAGTTTATCATCAGCGCTTACAAGAAGAAACTAGCAGAGTAGGTAAAAGGGATGGAGGAAGAGTGCTTGCGTGAACTTCGAGAGGAGAAAGAAGATGTATGCACTGATTGTATTCTTTGTTTTCTTTGCTATGCTTTTATGTAATGCCAGAAATTTTCTGTCTATCAATTTATCCACAGATAATTATAAAAGTGGCACCAGCCTGAAAATTTGTACATTAAAAGCTATGCTTTTGATAATAATATTGACTTAGTGACATCTATTGCCAAGTTTTTTATGCACAGAACTAAAGTAGAAGAAGTAGGAAATTGTGAGAACTAGCAATTTCTATTTGATCTATTGGTATGTATCTTTTGCAGCCTTTGATAGTTAAGGCCCAAGCGATTGTTGTTAACTCTTTCAAGGTAGTGTTACTGGCTTCTATGTGTGCTGGCTTTTACAAGAATGCGTGTGATAACTTATTAGTACTTGTTTGAATGTGTTTAAAAGTAGGCCATATAGAAGTAGATCTCTCCCAGTTTGTATATATGCCATTCTTAAATAGAACAAGTTGAAGAGATAAATACTTTTCCCTAGTTGATAACTTTCCCCATAAGTAACATATTGTACTTGAATTCTGAAGCTTAGTTCTCCTCACTCCCTCATTTTCCTTTCTGACTTTTTTTTCGTTTATAAATATCCTATCAATATGTTTAATAGTTTTTGTTGTTCTTCATGAATTGATTTGCGAAACAACTTGTTGATTATATTTCCTATAATATTTTTAATACCTTTGGCGGAAACAATTTTAGTTTATGGTCATTATATGGGATGACAGTTTTGCACAAAAAGCATTCTTGAACTAGACAAAAAGTGTGGTTTTAATAAAATCTTATTGTAGGACTTTCACTTCCATTTTTGTGATTCTCATCCAAAAATGGTTTATGCATTTCTTTTTCTCTACATTTAGTAGTTCCAATCATTTTTTAAGAACTATATCAGTGCTGTGATGCCTTCTGTGTCTGTAATGTTTCATTCACAACTTGAAAATAGAAGAGTCTTTTTGCCAATTTGCAAGTGCAATCTCAGTTTTTATTATTCACTTTGACATTTCTTGACGTTATTTGTTTTCTGCTGAATCAGTTTGTGAAGCATGTTCCTTAAAATGCTATCATTTTTGCACAAAAGGTATAATTTCCTCCTGTACATGATCAACTGCTGATATAGTTGACATTTTTGTTCTCTTCTTCCGAAGGTAACTAAGAAGACTGACATAAGCAACTTCTACTCCTAGAGAAGAATGTTGCTTTTGGCGCAAAAGATAAAGAGTCAAGGAAGAAAGAGTATAAGAAGCCAGAAAATACTCTGTTATTAAAGAAAAAGACTCCTTACTATTTATCACTATTGATTAGACAAAATTCAAAAACGAGAACTCAGGGATTAAAGTTAAAGAGGCAGCATCATAAGCTTTTCCAAACTGCAGATCG
>JAOXYD010083105.1:0-12263 GCA_028565735.1 Pinacopodium congolense
ACCATTTATCTTGTTTGAATGAGGAAGTAACGGAGAAAGGAGAAAGCCAAGACATTAAGGAGGTGTTTACTGACGAACACTTATTAGCTATGATTACTTTACCTTGGTATGTGAACATAGTTAATTATTTTACTAGTAATATGATCCGTCTTGACTTTTCATACCAACGGAAGAAGGAATTATTTTCTAAAGTTAAGCATATCTATGGTCCGATCCTTTTCTTTATAAGATTTATGCTGATGGAATAATTCGTAGATGTGTTCCTACTGAAGAAGTGTCATCAATTTGAAGTCATTATCATTCAAAGGAGATTGGAGGACACTTTGGTCTTACTAGGACTGCATACAAGGTTCTTGAGTGTGGTTTCTATTGGCCTACTTTATATAAAGACGCATTTCAATTTGTAAAATCTTGTGATAATTCTCAAAGGGTTGACAACATCTCAAGGAGACATGAAATGCCACTAACCAACATTTTGGTTTGTGAAATATTTGATGTATGGGGTATCGATTTTATGGGTCCATTCCCTTCATCATACTCCAACCAATACATCTTAGTAGATGTTGATTACGAAAGTAAATGGGTTGAAGCTATTGCACTTCCAATCAATGATGTGAAAGGTGTAGTTCGATTCCTTAAAAAGAACATATTCGCTTAATTTAGTACATGTAAAGCTATTATAAGTGATGGAGGAACTCATTTTTGTAACAAACAATTTGAGTCCCTTCTATCTAAATATGGTGTTACCTATAAGATTGCTACACCTTATCATCCTCAAACTAGCGATCAAGTTGAAATATCAAATAGAGAAATCAAAAATTTTTTTGAAAAGATTGTTTGTTCTTCAAAGAAAGATTGGTTAATGAAGTTGGATGATGCACTATGGGCCTATCGAATTGCATTTAAAATGCCCATTGGAATGTCTCCTTACAAGTTGGTATATGATAAGGCCTATCATCTACCAATTGAATTAGAACATTGAGCTTATTGGGCTATTCATTTTCTGAATTTCGATTTAAGAAAGACCGGTGAAGAGAGACTTTTACAATTGAATGAGTTGGATGAGTTTCATTTTGAATCTTATGATAACTCTAAATTGTATAAGGACATAACCAAGAGATGGCATGACAAGCATATCATTCAAAGAGACTTCAAAGTTGGTGATAAGGTCTTGGTGTATAATTCAAGATTGAAGTTGTTTCTGGGGAAGTTGAGGTCTAAATGGACAGGCCCTTAAAATGTTACAGAGATTTATCCATTTGGAACAATTGAAGTGAGTAATGGTCACTCATCTTTCGAGGTAAATGGGCAACAAGTGAAGTTGTATGTGCCTAGTTTAGTTAAGGAGTCTTCTGAGACTCTTTCACTTTTCAATCCTCACTGAACTATGAAAATTATCAAGTTTGGTAGGTAATTATGTGTATTTTGATTTGGAATGCATTCATTGAATTGATTGGATATTCGGATGTGGATTATGCCAGTAGTTTGATAGATAGGAGGAGTACTTCCGGTACTTGTCAATTTCTTGGTCATGCATTGGTTTCATGGTTTAGCAAAAAGCATGTTAGATTTGTATAGAGAATATGGTGATAAGACAAGAAGCATTGAAGTTGACCTTAAAAATTGAAGATAGAAAATCAAGTTCCAGAGTAGAATTTGATAAGATACTATAAGTGAGCTTTTCTATGTAAGTCACCTTTGGTCTCTCCATAATGTCTAAAGGCTCAATCATGCATTTGCATTCATATTTAGTATTTGCATATAGGATGCATAATCAAGAGGTTTTATATGTGTTTGATGTGTGTGAAAATCCTCTTGATATATGGATGAATTTGTCTATGATACCGCATGAGTATATGTGATGAATGAATAAATAAATTGGTATGATGTGTGTGAATTTATAAGTGACTAAATTTATAAATTAGTTAACTTGGTATGATTTATGTGATTAAGTCTTAAATGATATGAATTGATAAATGAGTTGATAAAATGGTTAAGACTTGGATGTTGTATGAATTTGAACTGGTTATATATGGGATTGTATGTAACAAAGTGAATGAAATTAGTTAGATTAAAGTATTAAGGAAATTTGGTAAATTAAATTAATTTAGATTTGTCAAATTATATAAAATGTATTAAGAAATATTTGGTATTGATTGAATTGCGTTAAGATATGTTAGATTAGGTTAAGAAGTAGTTTGGGCCAAAATGGTTCGAGGTGACACTACCCAAGTGAGGTTGACCGACTGATGTGTGAATATCAGTCAACTATATATTGGTCGACCAAACCATAGAGATCGGTCAAATGAACTCAGTGAAAATGCAATGGAACATTATAAATAACTAGTTTTTGTAACTACTATAAACAATTAGTTTTTTCCAACGACTATAAAGGGTAGTTTTTGTAACGATTAATTTTTACAATGATTATAAACGACTAATTTTTGTAATGGTCATAAACAACAGTAAGCCTTAAGATGGATATAAATATATGTTGTTTATATGGTTTAGAAGAAGCATTGAAATCAATCTTATAAAGCATTTGAGCTATCTTGAGTATATTTTGAGTATACTCCGAGTTTATATAGTACTTTGACAAGTAAAGTAATTGTGTGAGTATTATGTTGCATTTTCATACACAAGTGTAGTTAAGCCTTTGTACAACTTGGTAAGTCAAGAGTGTCTCTTTTGTAAGGTGTTTGTTAGAGAAGGGTGTTTGTGTGAAGAAGAAGAAATTTATGAGTGTATTTTTATAAGGGTTACCATAAAAGAAGATAGTGTTGTGAGGTTATTCCTGAGCCTTAGAAAAGGAAGTGATGAGTTATTCTTTAGCCTTAGAAAGGGAGAGTGAAAGGTTATCCTTGAACTACGGAAAAGGATTGTACTACTAACATGTAATTGTTTTGTTATAATGCAAGTAAATTCTCAACAAGGATTGTTAGGGACTAAACATAGGAGCAAGTGGGTAGGTCTAAGCTATGATAAATCTTATTGTACTTGTCCTCCTTTACTCCTTTACTCCTTTACTTTTATGCATTTATTTTAATTATTTTTTATTTAATTTGGATTAATTAGAATTGTTGTTTAACTTCCACATTTAGATTAAATTGATAAAGATTAGCTCGTATAACTTACAAGAAATTTTTTTAAACACCTAATTCACCTCCAAGTGCCATATGGGGTTAACAATTAGTATCAAAGCCTAGATCTCATATTGGTATACTTCTAACAAATTAGTGAGAAAAGATAGATGACACTTAGTTTACATACACCCCCTATGTTTAATGAAAATAATTTTAAAGATTGAAAATTTAGAATGAAAAATCATCTTTTAAACTCAGGAGAAAATTTTTGGAAATCATAAAAAATGGTCCATACATTCCTACAAAGACCATAGTTGTAAATAATGTAAAAAGTGTAGTACCTAAAGATATATTAGAGTGGGATGATATTGAGAAAGGGCTTATTTCATTTAATTGCAACATTATAAATGTTTCGTTATGTGCCATAAGTCTGGAAGTTTTTTAAAGAATTTCAAGTTGTGAAAGTCCTCAATAAATGTGGCATTCATTAGAAGATATCTATTAAGATGAGGAAGAGGAAAGCGAACACGAAGAAGTATCCTACTTATACTTCTTAGATGACGAGGTACATACTTCTATAAATCCTTGTAATAATGACATACCTTCTTATTCTAAATCTCATAATAATGATGATGAATGTGATATAGAATATAGTTATGAAGAATTGCTAGAATATATAGAATCTTTAGTAAAAAAGAAAAAGAAGTTAAATGATAAGTATAATGAAACTTCAAAATTGCTTGATGAATGTAGATTAGAAAATGAGGAGCTTAGAAAAGAAGTAGAATCAAAGAATGTTATTGAATGTGAAATGAAAAAATTAGTAAAAGAAATAGGTCTTTAAAGAATAAATTAGAATTGATGAATGTAGATAGTTGGGAGAATAAATTAAGAGAAGAAAATGCATCATTAAAGAAAGAAATAGATTCCCTCAAAGATTCACTTGCTAAATTAAATAAAGGGAATGAGAGATTAGAAAACATATTGAGTGGTCAAAAAGTTGTAAATGATAAACATGGTCTAAGTTATGATAGTGACAAAGGATCTTCTAGTATGACTAAAGTTGTTAAAGGAAAGAACTTAGAGGAAGAAGAATTTAGGCCATCCATTAAAAATGATCCAAGTTCTTCATCATTTAGCTATCATTATAGTAAGAATCATCATGCATTATTTGTATATATCAAGACCATCATATAGAAATAATATGCATGCACCTAAAAATAGACATAATTTCTTTGTTAATGTACATCATCAAAACGATACATATAAGCCTTCTACTTTATAAGCTCCTTATGCTCATATGAATATTTCTAGAAAAGTTTATCATACTCATCATATGTCATTAAATGTATTTCATGCATATTCTAGGGAAAGAATTTCATCAAAGAAGAATGCTTAGACCTAGAAATGCATATCGGAATAAGATAAGATCATATTGCCATTTTTATGATGCATCCAGAGGTTCTAATGAATCTAGACCAAGGCATGTTCATAGAAATGCATATAAGCCACTTATACCATTCTTGTGTCATTATTGTAGACATTGTAGGCATGTTCATCAATTTTTTTATGATCTTTTAAGAATTGTGAATATTTTGCCTAATGGACAAGATAGGTATGAAATTAACCATTAATGACTCAAGATGATATGGGTACCAAAAATTCATTAAATTTGTTTCATAGGTTTCGAGAGTATCTTAAAGATCATAAGAGGAAAATCACCAACAAACACTTTACTGAGCCAAGGAAGTAAAGAAGTTGGTGATAAATGAAAAAAGGAGGTATGTCTTGATCTTGTTTATGAAATATCAGATGTTACTTAATGATTTGGAGTCTTTAGATTTTTTAATGATGTTTTAGATGTCTTGGAAGTTTAAAGTTATAGTTAGGTTGTTTTTTAAGGAATAATTTTAGTTCATAATTGATGATTATTGCTTTCAAAGTCCTTAATCGAATGTTTTTAAGTCTTGACATGATTTTACATTAATCACAATTAAGAATGCATGAATATAATTTTTAATTTTCTTCATCTTATTGAGAATTTTTTCAATTGGTTGAAGTGCTTTATAAATGACATTCCTATAAGATTAGATTTTGCATGTTTAGGAAAATCAAAACTTATGTCTTGATAAATGTCTTAAAATGATCATTTTGAGTGCTTCTTATGTATTTAGATGCTTTATGGAATACTTAACTTAATATTTCATTAGAAATTGTATAAGGAAGCATTTTGAACATATTTTCGATAATCATGGTTTTTAAAATTTTAATCCCTCTCATTAATTTTAAATTTTGCACTTATGTAGTTTTAAATGAAGTTGCTTTCATTAAGGAAGAGGTTATAAGCTTTATGAAAGATAGAGGATCCCTTATTTACAAAATAGTTTACCAAAATTTTTGATGTTCTTGATGGAAAAATGCATGATTTTCAAAACATGAAGAGTTTGATAGCATTAAGAGTTTTTTTTTAAATACACAAACTTCGTTAAAAGATGTGAGCTTAGAAATGATGAAATTGACGACATTTAAGGTTTTGAAATGGGATTTTGTTACATTGGTTAGGTGACTTAGAAAATTTTAACGATTTTAAAATGATTTTACTTTGAAAACCAACGAAATTGAGGCAAGTGAACCTATCACAAAAGTAATAAAGAGGAATAATTTTAAGACTCCAAATGTCAAAACCACGGGAAAAATGGCTTGATTATTAGGTTAATTAGATAACAATTATTTAGGAAAATCCAAAAAATTATTAAAACCTTTAAATTGCTAAACTAGCCTAATTAGGCTTAATCACTTCAAAATTTATTTTTAATTGCTTCTAAAATTTTTTTAAAAATTCCAAATATAAAAATTAGCTAAGGATTAGGTGATTTATGATTTAAATGAGCTTTAAACACATTTAAGGGTTAGTTAGAGTTCCTTCACAAAATCAAAACAAAGCTATGGTTAAGACATTACTTTCCCATTAAACCTTATTTAAAGTTTGGTTGTACTTCAAATCAAGTAAATGGGATTTAATTCCAAGAAGGTGAGTTCTAGAATTTTAATTTCAGATCTCTAACTCTCACAAAAAGTCAAGGTTTGGTTATTCAAAAATTAATTTGTGATGTTTATTTATTTTTCTAACAAATTAAGATGATTTCTCAAACTTAACTTATCTTAAACTCTAATCCTAGGTGACCTACCTAAAATTATATCTTTTAAACCTTCAAGAAACTAAACTTAGACCCTATAACATATATTTAAGCTCTCTTAAATCATACAATCACCAATCCTTAGCAATAAAAATGAATTAGCCACACATTTTGCTCAAAACATACAAGATATACACTTTAAGCAACATGCCTTGATATATATGAAAATACGAGATAAAAAATAAGTTTAGAGGTTAAAAAAATATCCAAGAACATCTCCTTGGAGGTTAATAGACTCCTCAATATGGTATAAGCATAAGCATATAAGCATAATTAAAGAAAATTTGAAGATATAAGCGTAAGCATATAATATAAACTAGCTGGAAAATTAAAGAACATTTGAAGATATAAGCGTAAGCATAAGAACTTTGATCAATCCAAAAAATGAAGCAAAACAAGTAATAATCTAAGTTAAGACCCCTCTTAGATGATTTCTAGACTTAGATATGAGTTTTAACAATAAGTTCCAACATCCAGACTCTTAAAAAAAAACACACAATATGAATACAGAGTGTTTAAAGCCTATAAGCTATTAAGAACAAAGAAGAAAGAAGGAAATGTGTCTCTCCCTTTTTCTATATCTGAATTATGCTTGATTGATAAGTAAGTCTGAGATTTTTGTTTGTTTTTGCAGTTTCAACAGCCTCCCACATGTGCTAGAAGATAAGAACATTAATAGAGAGGACACGCAACCTATAATTTTGGAGATTTGAGACTCATATTATTGACTGGCTCCATCAACGACACCGTGGCTGATGCACAACAACACCCTATAGCATGTCGTTGATGATGCATGCTGAACTGATCAATGGCACCCTGCTCATCCATCAACGTGACTTTAGGAGGGTGCCATTGATGGTCTGGAATAAGGAATTTTATTCTAAATTTTGCTTCAATCTCCATCTTCGAGCTCCATCATGCAAATTAAATATAATAATACATAAATTTAACATTTAAGCACTGAATTAGGGATCATAATTCCAAAAATTAGCCATTAAAACTCAATCAATTTGACCCATAATACTTATTGGTCGATCAAGTTGCGTAATATGGAGTTGAAGGCAGTTGGTTCCCAGAGGAGTTTGTAGTTGAGAATGTAAGGATATACAGAGAGAAGATAAAGGCATTTCATGACCTCAAAATTTCCACAAAAACATTTTTGGTGGACCAAAAATTTCTTCTCTACCATTCCTAACTTAAACTCTTTCTAAGTAAGTTGCTTTTAAGATGAATAGGTTCATTTGAGGTCACTCGTCTCTATCCCGCTAGAGTAGTGGAGATTAGAAGTGGTAAGATAGGTAAAGGATTCAAGGTCAATGGACATCGTCTTAAGCCTTACTTTGAGGGCTTTTAATTACAACACTTGGAGGTGATGGAGCTTAAAGCTCCAAAATACATTCATCGATGTGGGTTAATACGATTCAAACTTGTGACCTTAAATAAATGCTAGTTGGGAGGCACCCCAACCTTATCTTTCAATTTTTGTTTGTTTTCTGCTTAATTTTTGATTTGCTTTCACTCAAGTGCTTTATTTGCTTTTTTTATTTAGTTTGTAGGAATTTAAGAAAGAAGCTACAATCTTGGTTTTTAAGTTTGATGTAGCCCCTTCGATTAAATGGAGTATTTTTGGTTCCTTTCTTCTATTTATGTGCTTTTAGTGTTTTAAGACATTGAGAACAATGTCTATTATAAGTGTGGGGAGGAGGGGGTGAGACAAGTTTAAAGTTTTTTGCACTTGAACTATTATGAGTCCGAAGGTGATGATTTGAATATGTGTAGTTTAAAATGACTCTGATATTTAGTCAATAGTTAATTGTGGTACTTGAAGGAAATTGATACTTTTCATTTGAGAAACTTTGCCTAGCTCTTGAAATGGTGTTAACTTTTTCTTTTGTCCCTTTTTTGACTACTTTACATGTGTTTTTAGTAGGCTATTTGTATGATATTTCGTGTTTAACTCTATTTTTGTATGGTTTGTCATATGAATGTGAAATGGGATATTTAGAATAAAGCATTGAAAAAAGAAAAATAAAAAAAAGAAGAAGAAAAGAAAAGAGAAGAGAAAAGAAGAAAAAAGAAAAGAGAGAAAGGTGCCTTTTTTATGTTGTTGAATAAATTGGACAATTCTTACTCTGTTGGCTTCAATCCAATGTAAGGTTGAAGTTATGAGTATGCTAATAGCCATTTAAGAAGGTGATCTAGCCTAGTAACTAGAGGTGTTCATGACAAAGTGTTCACCTTCACGTCAAAAAGTTAGATGACCTTTAAAACAAGCATTGCTTAAAACTTAAAATGTGTCATGTTTTCAATTTTTTTTTTGTCATTTTGAGCATCCTTGACTAGTTTATGTGATAACCTATGTGAAATGGCTTGAATATTGGATATTACGCATTTTAGGTTACGTTTTCACTAATTATGTGCTTTGCTTGTGATAAACTTATTTTTTATCATGATAGAGTTACAATTTATGAATTAGGTTAAAAGTATTAATTGATTTCTATTGTACTCAATTAACTTTGGACTCTTTATTGAGATTATTTGAGTGAAGTTCTTAAATTATTGCCTGAGGACAAGCAATGATTCAAGGATGGGGGAATTTGATAGGGATAAATTTTGTTAAGTTTTAGTATGTCATTTGAATTAAATTCATCTATATTTTTGTTTTAAAAATACTCAAATTATGTCATAATGTTTTTAATGACAAGTTTAATCTCTTAACATAAGTTTTAGATCAAAGCACAAGGATTTGGAAGAAATTGGAGCAAAATTGGAGCTATACGATGGGTTGAGGAGAGTGATATGTCAGGTTAGCAGACTACATTATAACTTCAAAGATTGGGAGATATACAAGTAGTTACTAGACTACCGTATTGCTCTCCATACTGCCATATTCCTATCTTCAGCTTACCCTAATTAGCAAGGGTATAAAAGCCACTCTAAAGGGCAGAAACAGGAGAGAGGACAAAAACATATATTTTCTAAGATTTTCATCTTGTTTCTCCTAATTTCTCAAAGTTTCTTGATGTTCTTAGGTTTATAGTTTAAGTTTTTGCTTATGTTGGATTTCCAGCAATGTTTTGGATATTGTTAAACTTTATTTGCAGTTGTTTAAGGAATTGGAAGCTATATTTTTGTTTCTCTATCTTTTAATGCATATAGATTAAATATTTGTTGGACTTTGAATATGAACTTCATGGATAATATAAGGATGATTGGATATAATGCAATAGATGATTTTTTCTTTAATTTTAAACACCCTAGTTTCATTTTTAAATTTAATTACTTATTATTTCAGGTTTACCCTTTTTGGATGTTTTATTGTTGGATAGTTTATTTGATGAGTTTTTGCTTATTCTTGATGTTTTTGGATTGGGGTTTGCTTTATATTGAAATCATACATGTTCTTAGGTTACAACACATTTAATTTTAGTTTTACCCTATTTTAGTTGTGTTGGAATTTCTATTTTAGTTTAGATAATTTGGGTTTGTTAATTAAGTTTTAATTATTTGATTATTAACATAAATATCTTGATTTTCATTAGATTAAGTATTGACTCTTGGTTCTCATTACTAGTTGTGAATTTTCCAGCCTTGATTTCCTTTAATTAAATATGATTTTTGTTTATTTAATATTTATTTTGATTAATTTGAGTATGAGTGGCTAGTTGTCAAAGGTTTTGAAGGTATTTTAGGGATGATGGGCAATTATTTGTGAGAATGTGATTGAGTTCTATTGAATTTGGTGCTTTAAAGTTTAGGTTGGATTGGAACTTAGGTTTAATGTCAAGGATTAGATATTATCTTTATGCTTGATCATCATTTAGGTATTTTCTAATCTAAATGTTAGGTGTGAGCGTGTGATACGTAATAGTCTACAATGATTTTCGAAAGTAGTTATAGGCTAGTTGGATTTGTGGGTAAACTTAGCTAATTAGTCTAGGATTCCAATCCTTTAGGTTACATCTTCCGAACTTGTGAGTAGGTGGCCTAAATTAGTTATTCCTTAGTACATAATGTTTTTTTGCTATTAAACTTGTTGAACCAAGGTAGTTCTAATCATGTGTTTTAATGATGACAAAACATTATTAATACTAATGTTTAAGTCTTTGATGTTTATAAGATAGGTTGATGTGTAAAGTGTAAGAGCATCTATGTGAAGCCTAAGGTAGAAGAGCCATCTTGAAGATAATGAAGAGCTCAAACATCAAGAGCTTGGATATCAAGGATCAAATGATAAAGCTCAAGTGATGATCAAGCTTGAAGATTAAGAGAAGTTTGAAGATCAAGTAGTTTAGGAAAAGGGCTTAAAGTGTAAGTGTCCTAAACTTGATCTTAATCAATGCTTAAAAATGGCTCTCACATTTGCATGAACATTTACATATAGAAATATAGGAGTTGAATTGTTGTTTTAATGATTAACTTGATTTGATTATAGTCTTGGTATATTAGGAATTGAACTAGGTGATATATAGGCTAATTGTTGATGTGTTTATGCAACATGAATTGTTTTAATGTGTTTGATGTGTTTGAGTTAATTGAATTGTTAATTAAAGTTGTTTATGTATGTCTAAATTTGTTTGAACATCCTTGTGGAATGAATTTTGATTTAACTATAATTTATAAATTGATTGAAAAGGTTTTCAAGTTGGTTAAAATGAAAAGTTTTCATAATCAAGGCAATTTTTATGTTTTGGATTGTTTAAAATGTTTTGTTGATTCAATCAGCCCTGAATTATGCTTTAAAACTTGTTTAAAGTTAGGAATTTTTTTGGCAAGTATTAGAGTTGGTTTGGAGTGTTTTTCATGTTTTTTTGAACATAAAACAGTAGGCTGTTCATCCTTAAACGGTAGCCTTCAAGGGTGTCGTTATACCCTATTTTCCAGAAGCCATCAACGACGGGTTGTTCTTGGAACAACAACGACGTTGATAAATCAAACTCTAACGGCTAGTTTCCTGTTTCGGATATAACAACTTTTTAACCTCCCAAACGGCTAGTTTTTATTCCTAATGACTCCAAACCTCTTCCAACACTATATATATGCTTCCTAAATAGATTTAACAAGTTTAAATTCCCTGAAAACAACATTACAAAGATCAATCATTCAGATATTCAAAGCTTTCCTCATTTTCTGTACAGTTTTCATTCAATTTCTATTTTCGTGTTTTAAATCAGTTTTCTATACTGCAAAATTTGTGTTTTCTATTAGTTTAGATATAGAAGAATCCTAGAAAGCTTTCAATTGATTTTTTCATTCATTAATTCGTCTGTTTTAAACTTTCAAAGACAGATATACCAAAACTGTCTCTATTTTGGTTCACTTCGTTTTAACTTCTGTGTTCTTCAATTTTGAGCTTGTAAAACTGTTTTTATTGATGCAAAATTGTCATACACGTTTGGCTTAGGGTCTCAAGAGTGCATAGGATCTTGTACTTCAATATTTAAGCACTCAAATCATTTGTTTGAACTCAAAGAACACAGATTACTTAAATTTGTCCAAACTGACGAGTTTTCACTACAGCTTCCTTATTGGCTTCAATTTTGAGTTTAATCAATTTTTGGAAGTGAAAATTTATTTTTTTTCAATTTTCTTAAGGTCTTAGGAGTGTGGCAGTAATTGTTTTTCAATTTTTGAGTCATTATATTATTTTTTTGAGCTTGACTTTTGCAGGTAACTCAAAACTGTCGAGGTTTGACAGTCTTAACTTTGTGCTTAATTTTGATCAGTTAATTGATGTGCTAAAATTGTATTTGTTGTTGTGATTTATTGCTAACATATAGATTGATATTGCAGTAGGTTTATTTCATTTAATTTGCATCATTTCATTGATTAAATTTGTGTGTTTATAGGCTGTAACTTTAAGACTGCACATATATTTGATAACTTATGGTTATATAGGATAAATTTGATTGTTTGATGCTATAATCACGTTTTCAGTGTTTCAATTAAATTGTTTATGATCTATTGAAGTGCTAGGAGGCTA
>JAOXYD010083116.1:0-12263 GCA_028565735.1 Pinacopodium congolense
GGTTGAATATTGGTTTAGTGATTGCATTTAGTTTTCCAATTAAATTAAGGTGCTAGTTTAATTGAGTAAAAAGTTTTTAATACCCAATTCACCCCCCTCTTGGGTGCCATAGGACTTACAATTACAAAAAAGATTCTTTAAGGTCATTGATCTCCTTCTTTAATGCCTCATTCTCATGCATCAAATTATGCTCATCATGTTTGTCAATAATCACCCTCCTAGTTTCTAACATGGCATGCATCCCATTCTTTAACCTATCAATTTCAAATATGCATTCATTCCCATTTTCTAATATGTTATGTATCTCATTTTGTAGTTTCTCATTTTCTAACCTACATGCGTCCAAAAACTTTAACATATCTTTATGCTTGTAAGAGAGTTTCTTCCTTTTCAAATTAACAACCATAAGACATGTAACTAACTCATCATATGATAATTCATCATCACTATTATTATCATCATTTTCATTATAAGATTAAGAGCTAGAAGTTTCCTCATTGTCTTCATTTTGAACAATTGATAAAGATGGAGCCTCATCTATAAAAACCACAAGGCACTCATTTGGGACCTCTTCTTCAATTTACTCAATTCCAACTTCTTTATCCTTTTTCTCTTATTCTTTAGTTTTATGACTGCCTATAAAAATATGCCCCAACCTACTCCAAATCCCATAAGTGAAATTGTGCATTGAAACTTTATCAATTATGCACTTATCTAATGTATCAAATAATATTGCATGACATCTTGATCTAATGAAGCAAATTACAAGCCATTTGAACAAGCATAAGGGCCATTTGTAACAATTTCCCATAAAAGTTAATTTCGGTTCATAATGAAAAACTTTTTCCTAATTTTATATTCTAAGAAATCATTACCATTAAAAATTGGTGGTCGATGAACATCTAAACCCTTTTGACTAAATGAATCAATAAAATATGCCATATTGAATTTTTTCTCATAATTTCATTAGAAATTGAAAGCAAAAGGGAGACTTATACTCTAATACCAACTGAAAGTCTTATAGCACCCCAGAGGGTAGGGGGTAAATCGGGTGCTATAAAATTTTCTTTTAAACAAAACAATTTAAGCTACCTAATTCAATTTTAACTATATAAAATCAATAAACTACAATTCAACCTAAATAGAATCTTATGCTTATGCCAATATGTAACAAATTCAATCAATTTTAGACAATAATCATAAGTTCATAAATTTAAGGAGATAAGGAAGAAGGATACACCAAGATTTATAGTGGTTTGGCCAAACCTCTTAGGCCTAATATACTCCCAACACTTGATGTTGTAACTTCACTATACCAATCTTCATTAGGGTGACTAGTAACCCTTATAATTTCTTTTTTCTACAAAGGAGGTGAGAAGCAACCTTTATAATCTTCTTTCCATTAATGAGGTGATGAGCAACCTTTACAATATTCTCTTCATTAAGGATGTGAAGAGTAACCTTTACAACAATCTTATTTCATAATGAAGGTGAAGAGTAACTTTACAAATCTTACTTAAAGGGTGAAGAGTAACCCGAATAATCTTTTTTTTCCAATAGGTGAGGAAGAGCCATTACAAATCTTGTTTTAAATAGGTAAAAGGTAACCCCTTAAATCAATAACCACAATTCACTAATTTTAGCTCTTAAAATAACACCCAAAGTTCATTCTTTCAACCTTAACTTAGGCATACATAATTGTCACAAACCTTTGATAGAAAATGATGTAAGAAGGGCTCACAATGCATCTTATGTAAAACTAATACTCAATGCATTTAATAACATAATTCAGTTCCAAACTTATTAAATAATGAAAAATAACTTACATATTCTTTATGCCAACTGAAGAGTAACCTATTAACAAAATTTTTAACGGAAAAGAGTAGCCTATATCAATATTAATAACCAACACATTCAAAGTTCCTAATTAACCCATCAAAACACACCTATAATGGTGTTTTTATGAACACTCAACAATAAAAATATGTATAAAACTTCTAGCCATGAAAATTTAATATAACACACCTCTTAGAACTTTAGTAGATTAGAAAAAAATTTATTGAAGCAATAAAAACATAAAATCTAAGCATCCAATAATAAGAATGAGCAATAAAATCACAAGAGCTGTCAATATGATAGTGTTCCATTTTCAGCTAAAAAATTAAACATTTTAAAGCTCTTTAACAATGAAAAACAATACAACAAACCTAAGAGAAGATAAATAAAGCAATTAAAAATAAATTAAACAATAAAAAAACAAAATATAGTATGACCAATGAGATTGAATCAAAATAAACACAAAACTCACAAAACTTAGGCAAGGTGACTTTGTTAGCTTCAATCTCTTTTAAAATGGAATAAAGATTGAAAAAAAAATGCTTTAAGACTCTTTTGTATAGAGTTAAGAAGGGAGTTGACTTGTTAGAGAGGTTTTCTAGGCATTAGAGTGAAGAAAAATGCTTAAATTTTTTTTCATAGAATTGGGGCATTACAAGAATGTTGACCAATTAACAACTATGGAAAACAAGGTGTTAGAAGACTGGCTAACTAGTTAAGGAATTGGTCGAACTGCTCAGTTCCTTGACTGCTTGACTAGTGCTCTATTTAAGAGCACAAACCACATTCAAAAACCTTTGCAAACCATTTCTTTCAATCACAAATCAATTCAAACAAGTTATAAATCATTTTCAAAGCTAGCTTAAACACTAAGACATGAAATTAAGTAACTAATCAAAGTTTGTCTTAGTTTATGTCCAACTAAACATATATTCAAAACTTTTAAAACATTTATTTCACTTACGAAAATAATTCAAACAACTTCTAATTAACTCATAAAATGAATTTATATATCAAGGAATTTGAATTAATCCAAAGTGCAACATATGTAATTTCTATGATCTATATGGCATTCTATACCAATTCCTAGCACGTCGATCCTATAATAAAATTAACTAATAACTAAAACATTTATTAAAAAATTATATGAAAATACTTATGCAAATATGACATGTAAAAGTGAGCCTTTCAAGCATTAATTAAGATCGTGGAAATTGTATGCACCATGAACATAATCTTAAAACTGTTTGTCCTTGATCTTCATATCTTGATCTTCCATACTTTATCCTCTCATCAATGCTCTCTTCATTTCTCTTTTCCTTCATAAAAATGCTTCTTTCTTTGAACTCCAACATGTATTCATGTACACTTTGTTTTTGCCTATCTTTATTATACATCAAAACAAATGCATTAGTGATAATGATATTTTTGCATCATCAAAACACATGATTAAAACCTCCTTTAGTTCAACAAGATGTAGGTCATAGAGTGATAGTTGGGATTTTAGAAAGCCCTTTGCTAATATCCTTCTTTAATCCTTTTTTCCCCTTACAGTTATAAAGCCTATAATTTCAAAATCTATTAGGTTGGTTAAAAAACTTGTCTTAGTGACAGGGCTACAAATAAGTTAGAGGCTCTTGATTTTTAAAGTTTTAAAGAGCCTTTTGGTCTATAATTTTTTAAGGAGCTTCCTAGTCCTTAAATTTTTTAGGGATATAACCAGAATAAATTTATCTTGAACGTTTTAGTTATGAGATTAGTTCATTATTTTAATGATGGAAGGGAGCTCGAATTAGTGTTGAGATCAGAAGTCAAAATCTTTATTTCTTTAGGATCTTGGTTTGGAACTTTAAGAGTGACTTGAGCTTGATATGTAGTCTTTAAATCATAGAAATTTCTTTTATGGATATGGTAGTAATATGAACTAATACCTCACTTTGAGGCCTTCACTTTCATATTTGACCAACTTACATGATTGTGGGTGTTTTTAGTTACATTATTAGCTTACCATCGAGTAGATAATCGTAGAAATAAGACACATGAGTAAGGGCCATTAAGGACTAAAATGTCTAATCGGTGAAACCACCCATAGTTGATTAGAAAGGGAGGGGTGAAGAAGCAAAGAAAATGGTAAGAGGATAGAGGAGAGATGATGAAGAGTTAGGCTTCTCAAACTTAAGAGAAGCCTAAAGTTTTTAAAAGTGGAGTGATGTATAAAGAGAGCTAGAGGAGTCAATTGATAAACATAAAGTTTGGGAGTATCATTAAGGGAAGGTAGAGAAAGAGTTAAGGAAGCACTAAGAGAACCATAAATAAAGAAGAATTTCCTTTGCTCTTAGAAACTTGATTTTCTGCTTTGCATTTCTTGTAGTTTTTTTTGTTATTTTTTAAATTAAAAAAATCTAAAAAAGATTTTTATTTGATAATCTTATTTTAGTACAGTTTTGTTTTAATGATCTTTTCATTAAATTATATTTTCATGTTAATTATTTAAGAAGTTTTAGTAAGAGTTTGGGTAAATTTTAACAAATTAATAAAATTTAAATTATATTTAAATTACAATAATTTGTTTTGATCTTATGTTGCAATCTTTTGGTTTAATTTTTTATTAGTATAGTCTATTTATTTGATGTTGTGTTCATAATAGGCATTTTTTTTATTAAACTAGATTTATCAAAGAAAATAGAATCTTAGGACATAAAGAATTGATCAAGGAGAAAAATTATAATTAAGGGAGGGCTATAATGAGAAAATGAAAAAGCTAGAGTACCATTGTGAAGGAAATAAGGAATTGAAATGGTTTAAGTAGGAAATGACAAGAACAAGAGAGAATAACAAATGTTAGAGAATTATAATTATAATGATTAGAAAAGAAAGAAAAATTTCAAATGAAATATTATGAGTCTAAACAGCAAAATAAGAATTTAAAATTAAAAGGAGTTCGATGACAAAAAAAAAATCAATGATGGAGGACAAGGAGAAACTAAAGGTTAGAAGGAGGAAAAACAAAAAAAAAAAAGGAAAATTATAAAAAATAGATAAATAAAGAAATATGAAATGTCTAAATAAAGATGAATTTGTTAAAAAACATCGACACGATATCATTACATATGTAGAAAAAAAAAAGAAAGAAAGAAAGGCAAACATAATTTTTATAATTTCTTAAAAGTTAAGATCACTCTAATTTTATAACATGATTAATTCTTAAAGATAACAAAGCATGAATCATAAATCTTACCTTATTATGAAGATTGATTTCCTTTGTTGGAGCTCCCTTCAATCCTTAGGTTATGTTAAAAAACCACTGTAATTGCACAAGTATCTAGCCTTAATAATATCCAAAGGAACAAGTTGAGAAACTCTCTACAAGTGGTGTAGAGAGAGGTAAGGAAAGAGTGTTAGCTTTTGCCTATTTATAATAGTATTTGGATCTTTTAATAATTATAATTATAATTGTAATTATAATTAAACTTAATTTTTATTTTTAATTAGTTCTAAATTAAATACCAGTTAGATCTTAAAAAAATCTAAAATCTAATATTTATCCTCATTTATCAAATATCTTATATTTAATTTTAAAGTTTCTTAAACTTTATAATTAAGTTTAACTTGATTAAATTACCTTTTCTATCTTACGCGAATAACAACTAGGTCCTGATAATATCTAATATCTAATATTTATCCTTATTTAATCTTAAAATTTCTTAAAATTTACAATTGTATCTAGTTTAATTAAATTACCTTTTCTGTCTTAAACTATTCAATATATGTGAAAACCACTTTGGCATTCCTAAATTTATAGGAAATACATATAACTTATATCTTAAATAATAAACTCTTTTGATTTATTTTTAATTATCTAATTAAATAATTTGTATCCATAAATCAAGATTAACATCTTGTAACATATCATGACTACTCAAACATTAGGAATGTCAAAGTAGTTTTGACTAGTATTTGTAGTTTCATTCCATATTCATCGGTAAATGGAAAGAATGCCCTTGTTCTGTACCAGTGGCAAGTATTGACTTTATTCATTGGTTCCATACAGTAAGTTTAGTTTTTGTAGGTATTGGGACTAAAGTGAAAAAAAAAAATTTCCCCACCCTTTGTCTGGCTATTTGAGAGTGGTTCAGAAGTGTCTTCTCTAATTCTTCCCCTGCCCCTGCCCCCTTTTAGCATCTACAACTCCTTTACCTTTGGCTCTTACATCTCAAGATTTAAAAAAAAAAAGTTGCAGCGGGATCCATCTTTTGTTGAATTGTTTAATGCACTTTGAGGGATGGGTAAGAAATAGGGAAATAATAGAAGGTTAGGGAGAGAGGGAGATGGGGCTCAAGTGTGTGTGTGTATGTTTGTGCGAGTGAGTGAGTGAGTGTGTGTGTGTGTGTGTGTGTGAGAGAGAGAGAGAGAGAGAGAGAGAGAGAGAGCGACGGTGAAACTTGAATGGAGAATAAGGAGGAGAAGAGTCTAGAGAGAAAAAAATTAAAAAATTAAAAAATAATATAATAACAAATTTTGTTGACTTTGATCAAAGATTCACCTTATTCTTTAATAATTTTTTTTAATATTAAAAATTTAAATATTTTTAATTTATAAAAATTATAAAAAATATATTAAAAGATTATTTTGTAAATTTTATAAAATTCAGGGTTTAATTTATAATTTTAAAATATTACTTAAAATAGTACTTGATATTAACCAGTATCAATCCTGTACCATACCAGAATTAAATCCAGTATCGATACGAGTATTGGATTTAAAAATTAGTTTTTGACAATCTTTTCTAAGTAATATTATTTTTTTGTATAATTAAATTATTTCATCATACAATATTTTGATAAGATAAGAGTATGGAATTAATGTGTACTTTATTAGATCTAATCTGATTAGTTCTCTACCATTAGTAATTGCTTCTTTTAATGACATTTGAAAATTATTTTAAAATATCGTTTCATTTTAGCTAAAAATTTCTCGAATTAATACTAATCAAGAATAAATATAATGTTCTCCCTAATTACTTTAGGGTGACAAACCATATGTTGATCACTCAAACTATCTTTATATAGTTCATGTTATATCCAATAGCTATTGACACATAAGTAATATTTCATATAAAATTCTCATGTTGTATCAGTTCATTGAATTGTTGTCTAATGGGAAACAACAGGTTTATTTAAATGTCTCCATACCTTAATTTATGAGATCAACTAAGTCCTTCAAAAGGAAGAAAAATAATGTGTGCTAGTTTTTCTATTATATTAATGTCCAGTCTTAATAAAAAATGATAAGGACCAATTTAAGGATAATGCATAAACGTACTATGAAATTCGTACTTATAATTTTATCATAATTTCATTTTCAAAATATATTTATTCTATAAGTTTTTATCTTATAGGTTAGTTAATTGAAAAAACATGCATAGGATACAGAATGATTCTAGTTAATTATATCATAAATACATAACCAATCAATTGATTATAACTTATAATCTAATAAAAAGTAAGGTTAAACAACATAAGTTTATATAAGACGTTGTTTCTTAGGTCCATTAAATATCATCATTTAGTGTTTTAATCTATGCACCATTGTTTGGTTATTTTAAGGTCTTAACATTTTTTTTCTTTAAGAAAGAGGAAGGAAAAAAATTGCTATGGCATGCTCCCTTTATTGAAAATCAAATTCACCCACTTTTTGTCATAGAAGTCAAAATCCTAGTAGCTAAATTATTCAAAAACTTTAAAGTTTTTAAATGTTCATTATAATTTTGCTGCTTTGATACAACGGTATCATAAAATAGAATGTCTTCTTAAGTTCGATAGTGAAAGGGGAAACTTATAATTTGATATGAGCATAAAATCAACCAAGGTAACTTTTTTTGGAAAGTAAAATTAAGTTGATAAATAAAGGACACTAAGAGCTATTGTCAAGTGTTCAATACAACAATAATTCTATCTTTGTGAAAAAACTTAAGATAAAAAAGCTAAACCCTTACATTGAGAGCATTACTTAGCAATGTAGAATAAAGAAGTTATCAACTTCATTACCCCCTATGCAGTACTAGGCAATCCAGAGTCAAGAAGTTGTATTCTTTACTTCACTATCCCCCCATAAGTTCCATGCATTCTGTATGCTATTTAAGAAGGACTAAGTATCAATTTTGGCTAGCTAATTTCTCTTATCCATCCCAAGCTATTTTTTATGAAGCTATAATTTTCTATGTTTTCTCCTCTATATAATGTTTCCTTTCATGCCAAATAACATAAATGCAGCAAGAAAATATGATTTTGAAAGTAGTGTAATCTATTTTTTTTAAGACCATGAGGACTTACAACCTATAGAATTTATTATGCCAGCCCTGTTGAGGGGAGAGTGGTTGAACAAGTTCTACAATTTATACAAGAGATGAGAGGGAAAAACATAGGAGAAAAAGAGAAGTTTATGGCTTTCAACTTCCAAGTTGTAGATTTTACAAATTCTTCTATAAGGTGGTATTACTTTGATCTTTTCTAAAGCGAACAACTTCTATTTTGTTGCCATTCATACAATGTAGCTTGTTTTAGGAAGATTTTATTTAAATTAGATAAGATTAATCAAAGAACTGCTTGAGCTACTCCAATAAATAATTTTCTAGATGATTTGTTTTAGAATAGGCCTAAAGATTCTCTTGCCCAAATTGCTTTATCCTTTATGTTTTGGTTTAGCATATAATCATACAGGTTGTATCTTATTACGGTGAAACCTCTCAAGTCATATTTCCATTCATTGCCCTAAGAAAAGATGACTACCTTAGATCCTAGAGGAAGGGGATTTCTCATATTATATGTAGCAAAGATGAGATGAAGCAATCTCAGTTTAGACCAGTGACTAAGCTATATTAAAATGTCTCTTCCATTCCCAATATCGCAAATAAACTTTGAGTTAAGTTTGTCTATAAGTTTTAGGACTTAAAAAAATGTTCAAAAGGTTGTAACTTTAATTTTACATTCCTATATGCTAATTCCTTGTAAATAGTAGGTATGGGTCCATTGTACTTGCAGTTCTTCTCCATATTTTTTTTAGTGTTACTAGTTTTTATGGAGATTGACATTGAAATAATTCTTAACCCTCGTAGTTTCTTAGGTAAGGACACTTCTTTCCATCATACTTTTACAACTCCCCTCCTTTTCGCTTCTCCACTCTATAAATAATTTCTTATTATCTTCCTTAGCGCCCTTACCATATTTTTAATGAAGCATCAAATATGCAGTCCAATAGGAATGAAGATTGTTTAAAATTGAAATGATAGGTTGTCTTCCTCCTATCATGGATATATATCTATTGCACTAGCAATTTACTTTAGTGTAGAATTTTCCCAATGGATTCTCATAATATTTCTATGTTGGCTTCTTTGATATGATGGGAAGTAACAGATAAGTGATAAGTAAAGGCTTAATTCTCAAATTTTAAAATTTAGTGATATGGATATATTTTATAGTGTTTTTTGAATATAATTTGACATGTCTTTACCCTTATTTTAATGTTAATACTCAAGAATGATGATTTATGAAAAAAGAATCAAATTTAGAGCATTTTAAGAGATCAACGTGCCACTTTAATGACATTATTGATGTCTCCTTACAAACTCTGTTTGTTGGTTACAAAAGAGTTCAGTGTAACCTACTATATGATGTTATTGTTTTCCAGCAAACTATCATTTATGTATCATTTAGAGATTGAAGATTAACATGGGGTGTTATTGATATCATTGATGTGCAATATCAAGCACCATTAACGTCTATAGATACATTTTTCTAGATGGATTTAATTAGATTTTTTAGACCACTTACTTTTAAATTGCATAAACCCTAAGTTTTTGCAATAAATGTTTAATCTTTATGAAGTTGGAGCATAAGTTTTTTATAGCAAATTTTGTCACTTTTTCTTTAGTTTTTAGATTCTCTCTCTAGTTAGGTTTTAAAGTTATTTTTAATTTCAATATTTTATATCGGAGATTCCAAACTATTTTCAAGGATTCTAAAAGTTTGAGCACGTGATTTATATTTATAAACTTATTTGGAGCTTGATTTAGTGCTTTCTAAACTCTTAAATTTATTGTATCTTAAATCTTTTATTGGGTTAATCACAAGACATGTGGTTTATGTTTTATATCTTTTGTTCTTTGATTAATATGTGTAATTAACTTGATGTTTAGCTAAAGTAAGGTTAGTAAATGGTTTAATTGAGTTGTTATGCATGTTTAGATGTTGATATTTTCTTTTGATTGGAGAGCTTAATCCTCTATTACAAGTTAGCTACTTAGAATAGGGTCATAGATGATTAAAGATCTGAGAAATCTTCCTTAATTATTAGAAAATCAATAAACAACATCATTTTTATCGAATGATGAAACTCTGATTAATTGTGAGGGTATTAATCCTAAAATAAATAATTTTTAGATTAAACTTATTAATCTTTATGCATATTACCTAAGTCTATTTTATGACCAGATTGCTACATAGGACTAATAGACAAAAAGGTATTGCCTTAATTATAACATTGTCTTAATTTTGTAAAGATACCCTAGATCAAAAATCACAATTTTTAATAACTCAATTAAATCATTGAAAACCTAAAGCCTTATTTATTTATTTAGGTTTGATCATCCTTAATTGCAATCTTGATATGCTTTCCATTAATTGGAAACGTTTATTTTAGTTTTTAATCTTTAATTTTATAAATCAATCGACCTAAGTTCTTTAGATAATTATGATCTAAGTGACCTCGTGCTTGTAGTGTAATCCCTATGGGAACGATAATCCAGAATTAATTGAATCCACTATATTACTTGATGATAGGAACACTTCCCTTAAAGTTTTTCTTGAGTAAATTTTAAGTTTTTGTTAAAAGATTGATTTAGTTTGATTAAGATGAGACCATATAAAAAGTTTTTGGCACCATTTTTGATTATAAATACTAGTGATACAAAGAATATATTGTTGTCAATTATTTTAGAGTTTTTTTTATATTATTTACATTGCTTTTAGTGTTATTGAATTTTGTTTTTATTCTTGCTTTATTTTCTTTATTTAGTTAGTATCTTGCTTAATTTAGTTGTTTTCTTAATTTTGTATGTATATTTGGGGTTAAAATCCCGAGCCACTTGACTTTGATCTGAAGCTTGAATGTACCATTTGTAGGCAAAAGAAAGAATCTTGAGTAGGCATATTTGATACAATATAAGTAGATATATGCAATAAGGATCAATTAGGATTAGACATTGAACCATTAAAAATGGAATAATAAGAGCATTTGGTTGCAAGACCTCAGAAACAATGTAGAAAACCAATTATAATGGACTTAGACATAGGAAATAAAGGTAGACCTATGGCTAGCATTACTAGGCTCAAATTTAACTCTAATGACTTTAAGATTCTTCATAGGAACATTTCCATGGTTAAGGCTTTTCATTTTGGTGTTTTAGCTTCAAAGGACTCGAATGCCCATTTAGATAATTTCTTAGATATTTAAGATCTATTTAAAAGCAATATAGTTTTAAATAATGCATTTAAACTTAGGATATTTCCTTTCTCTCTTAGAAATAAATCTCGAACTTGGTTACTGCTCTTCAATTTGATTCCATTACTACTTGGGATGAACTTATGAAGCTTTTCTTAGCTAAATTTTTTACACCAGCTAAGATAGCGAAAATAAAAACCCAGATTACCTCATTTGTGAAGTATGAGAATGAGAGTCTATATGAGGCTTAGGAGAGGTTTAGATAGATCTTTTCTAAGTGTCCTAATAATGGATTTAGTACTTGATAATAAGTAGACATCTTTTACACTAGACTTACACCTTCAACTCGTAGTAGCATAGATGCTATTATTAAAGGTAATGGTAACTCATCGCAAATTACCAACTACTAAACCTATCTGAACCTTACTGTATAGTATGGAAAGCTAGGGGTAAACCACAAGGAGTTAGAATGCAATTTCTATTTCAAATGTTGTATAGAAAATAAAAACAAAAACCCCTATTACAATGAAGGCGAAATAAACTAAGATGCAACAAATGTAACTAAAGAGATGAGCATAATGTAGAAAACGATGATACTGACAACAACAGCAAAAAAATGGGTAGAAGGTATCATCGAGAGTCTGGTATAATCATCCATCCTTGAATATAAACAAATGGTGTTCTAGTTAAGATGTTAGCCTATGTATTCAAATAAGCTCTTGAATCCTAAGTTCCTCTAAAATAGGTAAATAACCTTAACTCCTTTATAACCCAGAATAAGCTCTCTAAGTTTAATAGCTTAGAAGCATTAAGTAGCGAGCAATGACTAACTTAAGCCACCATCACACTAGTTAGGAAAGTGTAACCTAAAGGATTGTAACCTTAGACTAATTGGTTAAGTTTACCTATAAAAACAACTAATTTATCAC
>JAOXYD010083136.1:0-25935 GCA_028565735.1 Pinacopodium congolense
AATTCATTCATACTTAAGATATGTCAAATGAGTGCATGTTTAATCATTCTTTCCTAATGTCATAATATCATGACTCATATATGCACATGTCATGAAAAAAATTAAATGGAATGCCTCATCAAATGGATGTACAATGGATGTAGCTAGGCTATTCTCTCACTATAGGAATGAATATTACAAAATTACTCCTAGTTACGAAACATGTCAAACTGTTGAACAAAATAAAATGCATAAATGCAATCTTTTAAGCTTCTAACTCGTTAAGAAGATCAAGATAAGATTCACATTCAATTATATAAGCGTTATCCTAATCAATCGTACTAAACTTTATTTTGATCTCATTTCCACTTAACTTGATCTTCAATTTAAATCGAAACATTAGCTTTTAGGCTTTAAGATCTATTTATGCAATTCAACCAAATAAGAATCATTGTGATTACATCAAAAAAGTAAACTATTAGTAATAATATCATCATCAAAACTATATATTAGAACTTCCCTTAGTTTAACAATCTACCCTTTTGTGATGGTGGAAAAACATGAGATGTTAAAGAGATATAAAATATATGCCAACAAACCATATTGCTTTTTTTCAAGCATCATGAAATGTTCAAATTCTAATATCATCTATCACTTCCCTTAATATCACTTATATCTTTCCCTCTTTTAACATCATCACAAAATTATTAAAGAATTGAATAGATACCAATTATCAACTGTTATTTACCCTTTTTTATACTAATTGTTATGAAAGTAATAATTATGAATGAATTCATAAAGTTTTCAAAAGCATGCATAATTTCACATGGTTTTATAAGGGAAAAATCATTAATTATTCCCAATTCTTTTAATAGTATAAAAACTCCAATTCACCTATTTCTCCCTCTAAATCCAAATGTCATATATTTTCATCACGTAAACCTCACTCTCCCTTAATTATGGGTTAATTAACTATTAGTTCCCCCAAATGTATGCATAAACATATCACGGAGAAATAAAGTATGAAGGGAATTTAAAAACATATTATGCATAAAAATACAATTTGTAAACATAAACAACATTTAAAAAATAATCCCCTACATAAAACACTAATATCACTAAAATTTCCTCTAAAAACATGTAATAAACATCTAAAAGACATCAAATGATGTACTTCCCCTATATTTATGTATCATAAAAAATTGAGGAGTTCAAAAAATAAAATGAAACGTGTCAAAGAATGAAATCATTTATAGACAAGATAAAACATGAAAAGAATAGATAGACTTCTTACAAAAAACATTCTTTCTAGCTCCCTCTTTTTATAAAATGAAAATTCTATCATAACGTAAAACATACACATGCAAAAGAAATTTCTTCAAAACATAAAAGGGAAAAGGCTCATGTAAAGCATTTTCACAACATGAACTAATCTAAAAAAGATACCAAATTATATTTACTTATGCAATAGCTCTCCCTAACTATATGCATTAGTTCTTTAAATCATATACTAATTTTAAAAATAATGACAACTTAAAATAAAATCACTCTATTGTACTCCACCAACGTATATATGAACAAGAATTTCTCCTCTAAAATATCTATGCGAAGTCAAAAATGCAAAGGCATCTCCTAAGTGTATATAATAATATTATCTACCAATATATGTATGTCAAGGTCAATATTATCAAATGAAATTAAATAAATGCAATTGTATACCTCCTTTATATACCTATAATTTTTCCTTGTTTTCTTCCTTATTTTGTTCAATAATTTGCTTTTTTAGTTTGTATGATACCATTGTTCAAATTATTGGAGATATTGTTATAGAATGCTTATTGAACATTGATGAAGGTGAGATGCATTGCTTACATGTATTTGATACCAATTGATATTGACCTAAAAAAAAGAAAATTAATGTAATCTAGGTACGAATATGAATTTGGGTCCTTAGAGGTTAGCTCTAATGCCTTTCTCAATGTAAAAACTAGAGTTTTTACTCAAGGGTCTTTTTAAGAAAAACTTGACAAAATCATCACAAAATTAAAATGTCATATATGCATTATGAGAATGATAATGATTCTTATGAGTTTTTATTCTCAAATTCATTCCAAAATTTTTTTTCATAATGAGCTTTCCTAGGATAATGATATGCCCTTAAACTTATATACGTTCTTATAATTTTATTTATACATGTTTAGGGTGTGAGTCTATATCATGCCATTTCATCTAATGTGGTGCATAAAATTATGGAAATTATTCATTTAATGAATTTAGGATCTAAGCTATGAATGTAATATTCTTTTATTGTTGTGTGCAGGCACATAAGGAATGTGTAAATGAGTTTTGACACTACGTTTTACATGAGACCTAAATGAGTCACGTCGGGATTTTGCATTCCTATAGAAGTTATACTTTTTTTTTAATTATACTTCATTCCTCGATTTTATCCTAGTAACATACATGAATTCATAATGTCATATCTTAAGATGAGATCTAGAATATGATGTATCAATTTAAAAAGATGGCATAGGTATATGCTGATCATCTAATTTTTTCTATTCATAAATGTAGTTTTGGAATTAGTGAAGCTCATCATCATAATCGTCCACATAATTATTAGAAGATTTTAAATAAATAGGTAACTCATCATCATCATTATGAGAATTTAAGAAAGATGGTATCTCATCCTCATTTAACACTAATATGTGAACATCCTCTTCTTCCAAATGCTCACTCTACATTTTTTTAGCTTGATTAAAGCTTCCATAAATAAGCTCCAATCTACGCCAAATCTCATTATTTGGTTTACATATAAAAACTTTGTTGTATACACTATTATGTAATGAACAACATAAAATATGCATAATAACACTATTTAAATACACTAATCCCTTTTCATAAGGATCAATTTTCTAATTTAGGGACACTTTAATCATTTGCCACTTTGGTGAGAATAAAAGGGCCATTAGAAACATATCCTATATAACTACACTTTGAGCCATAAGAAAAACATCTCATCCTAACTTTTTAATATAAGAAATTGTTTCCATAACAAATGTAAGATTACTCATAATTTGCACCACTTGACTAAGTGAGCATGTCAATGCATTTAAGTATACTATATTTGATCTTTACTAACTAATTTTTTTTAAAATCTATAAGTAAAAACCCAGACCTGCTCTAATACCATATATTGGCCTATATGGCATCTAAGAGACAGGGTAAATTAGGTTTCTAATAATTTTCTAAGTTTAAGCCTAAACTAATATTTGTGAAATATGCACTTCCTATCCTTAATTCAACCTCTAATGATGATATGATGTCAATATAAAGTAATGTAATTCAAATTCATGCAATTGAAGAATAATCACAATAGTAAGTAAATAAAGTATTGAAGAGAAATGAGGATATATAACCAATTGTTATAGTGTTTCGTTAAGCTAACTACTTACCTACATCCACTCTTCAAGATGCCATTTGCAAATTTCACTACAATTTTTTTTTGTTAAATTTAAGACAAATACTCATATAATCTTATTTGTAAAGGTTAAAAAGAGTCAACAATCTTACGTTAATGGGTGAAGATTAACCCTTGAAACCATTCCTCCAAAGAGTGAAGAATAACCTATGGAAACCTTACTTCGATGAGTGAAGAGTATCCCATGAAAAATTTAGTAATCAACCTTAAAAACAAGCATACATAATCTCAAGTCTTGATTGATAATCTCAATGCTTAAAGGGCTCTTAAAACACAATGAATGAGATACAACACAACTTAAAAAGCTTAACAAGCATAAAAATATTCCCTTAAGGGTCATAAACTCATCTCTACCCCATAAACTTTATCTCAAATCTTCATAAAAAATCATTCAAAAACAGTTAAGACAAGTACGTATAGCCTTAATAAACTTTAAAAACTCATAAAAAATGAATTATAACTATTACTCTAACAAAAAAAACTCATTAGACATAAGAAACTAACGATTATTGCACTCTGATAGACACCAAAATGTCACCAATTATGCCATGGTTTTGCATCACTACATTTCTTTAGGAAAAAACCCACAAAATGTTTACTTCCAGAAAACACCTTTTACTTGGCCACAAACCCTATTACTAGTCAACTGGTCTCTATAAAAACTAGTTTTTAACACTCTTAACATTATCTAACATAACCAAACTTCCTAAAAACACTTCAAAATAATTCTTTTTACTTGAAAACCAATTCACAAAAGTTTAAAAACTTCCTAAAAGTAGTTTTAGAGAGTAAGATGTTTCAAAGAAACTCAAAAATAAATTATTTCTTGGCATACGAAGATTAAAGAAATTTTTTAGACTTATTAAAACCATTCTTCTCATAATGACTTGAGTCAGCCAAGTTCACAAAGTTAGTTAAAGCATTTTAATGATCAAGATTTTAAATTAAAATCAAGTACTCAAAATATCTTGGTATATACACATTTTAAGAATTTATGCATATCAAAACCTTTTCAAATAGATTCCAAACTATTTTAAATATCTCAAAACTTATTTTATCATCAAACCTTAATTGAAAAACACTAAAAAAACTTATTTAAAATATCTTGAAACATTAATATGATTTTCTTTAAAATCTTTCACATGACTATGGAACACTAAATGCATAAGTCCTAATTGACAATGATTACACAAAAATCATGAGCAAAACCTAATATATATTGAAAAGATTAAAAAAAGATGTACATTGGAAGATAGAAGCATTAACCTAATCAACCTTATCAAAATTGATTTTGATCTTATCTTTAGTTCACTTGTTCTTCACTCTAATACTTGCTCCACCTTTTCATTTTCTTCATTAAATATGAATTTTTAGGCTCTATAATGTGTACATGCAATTTATCAAAAAAAATTATATCTTTGTGATTACTCAATAAAGTAAACTATTTGTAACAATTATGTTTTTTCATCATCAAAACCATATATTAGAATCTCCATTGGTTCTACAATGTGATTGAAGATATTATTTGAAGAGCATAAGTTTAAATAGTTATAAGTGGTTTTAGTTACAAAGTAACTACAATCATCTAAATTTTTTATAATTTATTGTAAATTAATTATGAAGTGTTGCATGATTAGTGGTTATGGTGTGTTTATTATTGGAATAATGACGTATTATGCCCACCCAGTGTGAATTTAAACAGTTCAAAAGGAGGAAACATTTATTAAATTTTTTTGTCGTACATAAATCTTTAATTATCCTATATATCTCCTAGTTAATACATATTTTGGGCGTGATTTGGTGATTGTTATATTGAGTTTTAAGGGAAAATCCATGTAATTCATGTGCATATTGAGTTAAATTCTTTGAATGAGATGTTTCTTATGTGTTTTTATGTTTGATCATGTTTTATAGGAGTTTGAAGAGCAAAAAGAGATATGGAAGCAATTTGGCATGCATGTACATTATGTTAAGGAACTCCATATCAAATTTCATGATGAATGGATGAGTGGAAAAGAAGTTAGAGCAAAAACACCAAAAGAGGGCAAAGCTAGAGAGCTCATGGCCATAGTAACATTTGTAAGATTCATGAGCTGTCTCACGCCCGTGACTTTGGCTATGAGCCTAGTGAGATAACTCACATAAATAAGCCTCGTAGGGTTATTTTATGCATTATCTTGTCTCGTGACACCATTTACACAATATTAAAGAAAAATAAGGATCCAAACACATTAATCTGAAGATCAAGGATAGGATTTCATACAACAATCTTTAAGGAATCAAGGATTCAAGACAATTCTTTATGAACTTTTATATATCCTTCTATTTATTGATTGTTTGTATGATTGATAGAATGTGTAGGAACTAATCTTTTCATAGGATTTAGGTTTCTATAAATTATATAATGTAGTATTCATTGATATTCTTGATTTTACTTTTGATTTTTAGATTCTGTGCTAGATTTGTTTATGGATGTTAATGAAATTGAATATTGAATGTTATATAAACGTAAACTTTGATATCAATGCTTTGATTATTTATGATTAGATTGAGAAATCAATTATATGCTTTAGACCATTCCATGGACAAAGCATTTTGCATAAGGATTTAGAGATAGGCTTATATAAGATGTCCAAGTTAGTAGTGAACTTAGCCAAAACAATAGATTCCATATCATGATTTAATGCATTTTAACGATAGATCAAGATAGAGAGAACTATCACTTGCGTTATCAAATTGAATAAGATTGCATAACTTGAGAGAGAGTGTGATTTACCTTAGGGAACCTATGGCCTAATAAATCTGGAAAATGAGTTGAATCAAGATTAAAAATGAATATGAATACATTTTCAAGGGATTAATCACTTGAATCCTATCTTCATCATTGAGTGTTATTCATTGTGAGTTATTTTAAGGATTTATTTTTTATTATTTTGTTTGTTTTCTTTATCAACTACATCAAACACTTCACCATTTGATAGGCTAGCTAATTTAGATAGAAATTCATTCATAATAGTAGTCCTTGTGGTCTCAACACCTGGATTCATCATAATTATATTGCATAGTGATACATACACATGTTTATTTCTATGTTGTGGTATTGTTAGTATGGTCCCTTGGTATATTTTGATTAAAAATGAGGTACGGCCATACATACATTAAGTTTTTGACACTATTATCAAGGACTACTTCATTATTAGTGTTTTCTATTCTTTATTAGACTAGCTTTATTTACTTTACTTTCATTTTTTTTTTAGTTTTCACAATATTTTTTAGAAAGTAAGTTTTTACAATATTTAATTTTCTACATTTATAATTTTGTTAAATAACTTTACGTTTCTTGATCTTTTGGTTGTTCTTTCTCTTTTTAGGTTAGGTACTTTCTTATATGACCAAAAATCATTCGACGGAGCTATTTAAGCCAAATCTCGAAGTTGAAAGAACATTTTAAAGAAGGTTAAAAGAGAAGAAGTTAAAAAATAGTACCAACTTAGAGGTCTTAAAGCCACAATTAGACAACACATATTGAGAATTAGGATCGCGAGAGTAGTTAACCATGGGAGATCTTTTGATATCTTTGCTACAAAGTATGGAGTCTAGCATACATAGGTCAAGGGTCAAGATTACGAGCTTCGAGATCAAGCTGCAATTGATTTAGTTATAGGTTTCATATTAAATTATGTTATACCCAATAATCATCATTAAAAGGTGGGGCATATTTGTGAGATTAAGCTGGTAATGTTATGATATTAATTTATTCATAAAATGCAATAACTATGGTCCCAAATTATTAAATATTTTTAAATGTATGCTTTTCTTTCTTATATTCAAGATAAAATTAGTGGCATTGTGACTTAAACTTTGTTATATTATTATGTATCTTATAACCATGCCTATATTGTATAGTCTGAGCTTCATTTCATATATTTGGTATCAATTATAGTGTGTTCTTAATAGATGCACCTTAAAGAAGATGCATTTATTAATTTGTTCAATTGTTGTTACAATTCCAACCAATAAGGTATTCTATCATAACCATACATGAAGTTCACAACTATTGCAATATTTATTACAGGTAATTAGTGTTTCTATTTATGTTTTAGCTAAAGCAAATGTCAACAATTACCATAAAGACTTCTTAGGATATATTTTATTTGAAATTATTAAATAATGTTGGGAATTTTTTCTTAAGTATGTTGTAAGCCAACATTTACTTAAAATGTTTCAAAACCTTCCTGAGGGACATTTCAACATTAAGAGGAAGAGAATATTTAGTAATGCTGCACTTTACAAGCATTGATGTGAAAATAGTCTATTAGTAGTTATCTAAAACTAATAAATACTACTGACATACGTGTTTATTTTTATTCTTCAGTGTAGGCCCTCATATGAATGATAACTTTCTCCCACACACATTATTGAAATTTATTTAAAAATTTACGATATGCATAACGTTTAAGAATGGTAACTTATTTTACTTTAAGGTTTCATTTGTACTGATTGTTTTGATTTTAAAAAAAGTTTTACATACTTGGTAATAAAAGTAAGATATATGGTTTGACAGAAGATTGGATGCTTAATATAGGGAGATTACATATAAGAGGAAGGTGGCTATTTAAGCCTAAGATATTTGCACATGTACTTGAATTTTGGATTGGTGCTTATTTTAGTGTCAGCGAGGAATTTACAACTTCAAATTTTTTAATTGTATTAGTATATGAAAGGAATATTCATGTATAGTCAGAGAAGTGTATTGATATTGTTTATATGGAGTCCTTGCTCAAGTACTCCTTAAGGAACATTGTAAATTAATGAAAGCATTGACTAACACATCTTATATGATCATCGATATGTTTTTATATTATCAGGTAATGATTTATTACATTACTATATTAATTTATTAACTTAATATGGACATAATCTAATGATATTGCTAATTACCACCTCTTTTTTAAGTAATGTCAATTATTGTCTCATGTTAATTTGAAATTTAATATTTTTACACAATGCCTAAAATTTCTTGGAGATTTTATTTTAAATTATTTTCTAACCAAGCATAACATTGAAAAGTATCAGTTCATGCTACCTAGTTTGTTAATTGATATGAGATCCATATCTAATAGCAATAAATTTCTTGTAAAATGTACTATCATGAAAAATTTGCATAAGCACATTCTTCATGGTTCATAAAATCTACATAGTGATATAAAGAAAGCTACTGAAAATTTTTCAAAAGCCTAGTAGGTATATTGGATGGAAATCTAAAACATCGTTGCTAAGGTTAGTGACGTTTTCCCCACATAAATTGCCATAAGAGTTGATAATCATTCATTCTCTATTTCACAAAATGGCTAGGGTTTTTCCTAAATTTTGGTAAGTCCTGGGAGATGTTATTAAATCATTAGTAAGGTCCAACCTTGTAGATTAAGGATGTAAAAACGGAATAGTCTTCAAGAGTACAAGGCCATTGGTGGAGCCATTGGTCACTTTAGAGACATTGAAAGTCCATCAGGTGAGGGAATTGCAGCAATTGTACCATCGATGGCATTATTACATGAGTAGACAAATATTTGTAATTAAAGATGGCATGGTTTCAATTTTAGTAGAGTTTGAAGCAAATGGAAAACTTTTTTGAAAAAGTAACACCATATCAAACAAGGCAATGATGAATATATTATTGTCAATAATAGGTGGTTTCAAATATTTTTTTCAATCAACAGTTTACATCAAATTAAATCGCGTCCATTTCATGTAACCATTCGATATTATGATGGTTTTTTTTCTAGGAATTATGGTATTAGGTTATTTTGGAGGTTAGGTACATCATATGATGGCATAGGTAGCATAAATGGGAGGTATGTGTTATAAGAAGTGGTGGTATGGATGTTTACATGTTGTGTTACTTGTTTTAGGTTAGTCTGATATTAAATAAGCTCAAATAAATCAATCATTTAAATGTAAATTCACAATTAATTAAAGAAAAAATTTTATAGCAAGTACACAAATTTACAAGTAATACCAAGGATTCAAATGTGAGTATGGATATCAATCCTAAGGTGAAAAATACTGTAAGTACTAGATTACTCAATTTATAATTATCTGAAGAACTCAAATTTTTTATTTACAAAAAATAAACAACTAAATTAACCTTAAAATTTTTTAAACAATGTAAACGATTTTAGGATTGCTTTCAAAATTACTAAATTAAAATGAATAGCTAAGACCCAGGTTTTGATGTTTCAATTGTTTTTCAAAAGTTTATGCCTACTTTAGGGTATCTTAATGAAATCAAGAGATAGCTATATTTAAGTCAATGCCTTATCTCTATTAGTCCTATCTTGTGGATTGGTCCACCTATAGACTTAGGCAATAGGTATAAAGATCAAGAAATTTAATACTAGAAATCTCTTATTTTAAGATTAGCACCCTCTTGATTAACTAGAGTTTGGAAATTCACTGATTTAAACCATGTTATTTATTGATCTTTCTAATAATTAAGATAGATTTCTTGAATCCTTAATTATTTAATATCTTTATCTTAAGTGATGAGTTTAAGACAAAGTTTAAGCACTCAAATAAATAAAGATCAGCTAAAAAATTATGCATAAGACATCAATTATTTCATTTAATAGCTTGACCTTAACTAAAAATCGAATTAAAAGCACATATTAATCAACAAATACTTAATATAGCATAAAGCATACATAACCTTGATTATATAATACATTGAAATTAAGAGTATAAATGAACCAAATCACATAACTAGATGGTTTTCCAATTCTAAATTGCATGTATGATCTTCTGGGATAAATAAATAAAGCTTGAATCTCTAAATACAGAAGACTGAAATGAAAAACCTAAGAAAAGCTACCTAAACCTAAGATGATCTAAAAACTGAATGAAAACTAAGTGTTTTCTACTAACTACTAATGTTCTGGGGCTTTGAGGACGTCTATATCTATAGGAAGAAGGCTATTGTAAGTTGGAGACAAGAGGCAGCCAAAATCTTTGAAAATGTTTCTAGAAAATCGTGTTTATGCCTATAACAGAAATCAACGTCGAATATTAATGACATCACAAATACTGTAGTTTAGCTTTTGAATTTAACTACTTCAACATTGGTTAGAGGGGATTCATAGTGGGTCATGTAAACCACGCTCGTAAAATGGAACATTTTTGTTTCTTTTAGCTCAATTCTTCCTTCTTTTACACCAATTTACAAATTATATATTTTCAAACATAAATTAAACATGTAACCACCAAATTAGGGGTAAATATACAAAAAATGGCATTTAAAAATACTATCAATTTGACCTCTAACATTACTACATCTCACTTGGTGGAGGGCAAATGGTGATTGGGAAAATTAAGTTGTTTAAGCTACTATAATACAGGAAGACCATTAGCCTTCGACAAGGATCTCAAACGGTATGTACATGTGGGATCTGATTATTATATAATAGCTTTTGACTGTTGTTTTCATGAAGAATGTTGGAACGTTCAAGTATTTTTTACATAGATTTGGTAGGCTAAGATATAGTCATCAATTATTCATAGTTGGGCTTTTCCAAGATTTAACTTAAGTGTTATATGAAAATGTTTAAATATAAGAGTGCTAGTTTAATATCGGTATGGATTTTATATCAATAATGACCTAACATGGAGATATGACAAGATGAGGACTAAAAATTGAAAGGCAATAGTTAAGAACTAATGTTTATGGACTAATGAAGCTAAGAATATTAGTTTTGTTAAAGTATCATGGGTTAAAATGTTGAAAAAATTTGGAATTGAGAATATAATGTCGCATAACATTATGTGTTGAAATTGTGCGTATTCCATGATTTTGTCTTACCAATTTATTTATGTGAAGGTTCATTATTATATTTTTTATATGTGAGTTATCACTGTGTTAATTAGTTTTTAACAAAAAACTTCTCATAAGACAAAAAAAATTTATTATTAACTCATTTATATAATTATTTTCATGTTAAACTAATTTTTTAATAGATAAACTTGTATGTAAATACAAGACTCATCCTAATAATTTATATGTAAACAACAATATTTTCAAATTGATAATAAATCAAAATTATATTTTAATATATATTCAAAATGTTCATACATTTTTCCTTATCAAGCTAACATTTGAATTAATGTCATATCTCATTAAAATACAAGGAAATGGTAAGTGTAGATAATGAAGAAGGCAATAACATGAAGCACTAAATCCAATTCTTTTGCTTCATTAAGGTATTATGTTGTTCGCTAACCAAAATTAAGATTTATTTCCTTAGGTTATTTATAACATTAATAATTCTTCATGAAAATTTTCAATTAACTGTTCAAAATAATTGCAACTTTGAGTGGCCTAACATTGAGATTACTAAATCCTTAGATATTTATGCAATAAATTAGTAAAATATAAGAGTTTGTGTTTAGTAGTACTTGATAATTAGGACATACCAAAAACCTCCTACTAAAGTTTTTATCTATCTAAGCTGTCACTAATGAAGATTTCAGTCTAAAATTGTAACAGCAAGACATTATGTTCTTACGCTTCCTATTATAATAGATGAAGTTTCCATGAAAAACTTTAATAAAGAATATAAAGGACTATTGATAGCTCCATGCAAACTACCAAATTATAAATTCCTAGCTAGTCCTCATTGTGTAGTATGGTGAGTTAAGGTCGAACTATAAAGTGTTAGAAGGATATAGCTATTTCAAATGTTGTAGATGAAAGAAAACAAAAACCCTTGAAGCAAAGAAAGCAAAATGAACTAAGATGCAGCTAACACAACCAAAGAGATAAATATAATGCAAAATATGATAAATATAAGGACAATATTAAGAAAATGAGTTAAAGGTATCATTAGGATCCTGAGATAATTATTGATCCTCAAATCTAGATAAATGGTGTTATAGCTAAGATGTTAGCCTATAGGTCTGAACAGGCTCTCACACCCTCAATCTTTTGAAAGTATGTAAATCTAACAAGTTCTAGAAACACCCTTAATTCCACTATAACCTCGAACAAGCTCTTTATGCTTAATAACAAAGAAGCATTAGGTATTAAGGAACGACCAACTTAGGCCACCTATATACAAACTTGGAAGACGTAACCTAAAGGAATGGAACCCTAAAAACATTGGTTAAGGTTTTCTACAAATCCAACCAATCTATTACTACTTTCAAAAATCGCTATAGATTATTACATATCACCTGCTCAAACCTAGTATTTGGATTAGGAAATTGCTTAGAGAGTGATCAAGCCTAGAGATAATATCAAATCATTGAAATTAAACTTAAGTTTCCAACCCAGCCTAAACTTTAAAGATCCAAAATTAATAAACTTAATTACATTCTCATGAATAATTACTCATTACCCCTTAAAAAACTAGCCACACATGTTCAAATTAATCAAAATAAACATTAAATAAATATAACCCATACTTATTTAAAGCAAATCATGGTGGGAAATTCAAAGCAAGAAATGAAAACCAAGATTGAACACTTAATCTATGCAAACTCAAGCCATTATGTTAATAATTAACTAATTGAAACTTAATTCACAAAATCCAAACTAACTACACTAAAACAAAAATTCCAACATACCTAAAACATAACAAAAATTGAAATTAAACATTTTATAACCTAAAAACATGCATAATTTCAACTATAAAGAAAAATCTAATAAAAAACATCAAGAATAAGCAAAAACCACAAGATAAACCATCAAACAATGAAAAATCCAATAAGGGTAGGCTTGAAATAACAAGTAATAAAGCTTAAACAATCAAAATCAAGGCTAGAAATTGAAGAGAAGATCATCTATTACATTATATCTAATCATCCATATATTGTTCATCATTTCCAAGATCAAAACTCATCAAAAACTCAACCTAAACATCATATAACATTAAAATAAAAAATAAATCACCTGATAATGGTATTTAAAGCATAAAACCATCTAGAAAATTGAACTAAATGAAATGAAATCAAACTAAAATCAAACTCCAATCTAAAACACCAAGAACACAAAGAAATTTTTAAGAACAAGAAGGAAAGCATAGAAAATGTAATGGCTATTGTAAAGATGTATGCCTCTGCCTTCTTATGTCGCTTTTATACCCTTTCAAATTAGGGTAAGCTAAGATTAGGGTGAAAAGATCCTTGCGTCCTTTTTTTCACTAACAAAGAGTAATACAGTGAACTGTTAACCCATCGTATAGCTCCCAATAAGCAAAGTTATACAATGGTATTTTAACCCAAAATATAGCTCTCCTCAGCCTGCCATATAACTACTAAAACCACAACCTTTATGTTATTTTTTTCTTTAATTCCTCCCCCAACTTGATGCTTTGATTTATAATTTGTTTCAAGAGAATAAACTTGCCATTAAGCCTAATCTAAGAGAAATTGAGCAATTTTATACCAAAAATAAGGATGAATTCAAGTGAAATGACATACCAAAACATGACAAATTTCATCCCTATCAACTATTTCATTACATCTCATACTTTGACATATAAAAACCATTACAAGCATGAAAGTATGACAATGTATTATAATTAAAAGTGAAGCAAGTAAATCAAGATTTAGTGTAACCTATAGTATACAAGCATATGTGGCATAATAAGTGAATATGAATTATAAATATTTTTGGGGCTGTAAGCCCAATGGCACCAAAGAGGGGCTGAATTGGGTGTTCAAAAAATTTCTTTAAAAATTAAAACACTTTAAACAACTTAGGCCAATTTTAATTAAAATAATTCTCTAACCATAATTCAACCTAAATGATATGCCAAAATTTATGCCAATATTAAACAAATTCACTAATAAAGCAAACATAAATATAAAGAGATAAGGGAAGAGATAAATACCAAGATTTATAGAGGTTTGCCTACCCCAAAGATAGATTATGTCCTCTCTCCAACTAATTGATGGAAATTAAATAGTAAACTAATCTTATTAAATGAGTGAAGAGTAACCCTTACAACAATCTTGATTATAAAGCCAAGAAGAACCTTTATGACAATCTTGATTTTAAGGCCAAGAGGAACCTTTAAAACAATATTGATTCTACAGCCATGAGGAACCTATCACAATCTTATTATAAGGTCAAGAGGAACTTCTCACAATCTTGTTCTAAGGTCAAGATGAAACTATACACAATCTTATTCTAAAGCCAGGAGGAACCTATACACAATCTTGTTATAAGGCCAAGAGGAACCTATCAATCTTACTTTCTAAAGGGTGAATAATAAGCCTATCAACAACTTTAAATTATACAATTTTTATTCCACAAGACAAACCCTAAACTTAGGCTATTAAAGTCTCAACTCAAGCTTATATAGCTTATAAAAAAACTTGATCAAAATCAATCCAAGAAAGGGGCTAAAATGTAACCAATGCAATGCTGATGCCCTATATAATCTCTAATGCACATATAAAGCCTAAAGCAATCCAATTCATAATCAAATATTAATGCAATTCAAATCTTGTTTTCTACAAGCTAAGAGCAACCTATCAACAATCGTTTAAATGGAAATGAGTAGCCTCTAACTCAATCAATAACTACACAAATCCTAATCCCCTAAAATAAAGTAACCAAGCATACCTTTAATGGTGTTTCACTAAAGCTCATGCAATAAAATGCAATCTGAAACGTCTAGAGACTAAACAATAATGTCAAAAGTTTCTCTACACCTCAATAGATCATACACTATTAAATTTATCCACTAAAAATGTGACTAATAGATCAAATAATCATATTTAACCTATATGAGCACAAGCTTTCCAAAATGTGCAGTCTTCAACTTTTCAGCCTGGAAAAAAACATTTTTAACAAAATAAATGGCATGAAATCAACATAACAAACCTACTAGAACCTTAATCAATTAGTTAAGAGTCAATTGCAACAATAAAAACAATTTTAACACATCAAACAAGTGATCTAAATCAAGAATAAAGCTAGAATGCTCAAACCTAGATAGCTTTGAGCTATCTATAAAGGTTAGTCTCAAACACACAATAATGGTTTAAAAATAAAAAAAAATATTGGCAACATACTAAGATCTTAACCAAACTGAAATCTACAAATTTTCACACTTAGAAACTAATTAAAATAAAAAATTAAAGTAAACAAAAGGGCTGCACAAAAATTGGACAGTTTTAAGTGTTTTTGTCTTCTTAAACCTTAAACAAACATTTTGATTGCTTAAAAATTAAGGTAAAATGTTTTTTACACTATTGAAAACTTAAGTAAAATTTGTATGATGATTTTGAGGCAATAGAAACAAATTATCAAGTTGAAAATCAAAGAACACAGAAGATGAACAAAAATAGAGACAATTTTAGCGTTGATGAGAACTTCAGTCTAAAAACAAAAAAAATAAGCTTTCTCATATTCAATAAATCACTTAATCAACCTCCTAGACACTTAGAAAAACTACAAAAATCAATTTTTCATATCCAAAAATAGATTAAAATGAAGAAATACGAGATTAAACTTAGAACAATGAAAAATTGAAAGTTTTGTTGAGCAGAAGTTTAAGAGCTTAAAAAAATGAGCTAATTACTTAAAAATTCAAATGAAAGCTCAGTGAAATTAGTCTATGTCTAAAAAATCTAAAGACAACAAGTTTGTGGCACTAGAATAGAATTAACACAAGAAAATTAAGGTTGAATGAAAACTGCATAGAAAATAAAGAAAGTTTTGAATGTTTAAGTGATTGATCTTGTAATTTGTTCATTCTCGAAAGGATGAAGAGTAAACCTGTTAACAACTTCAAATTATACCTCTTGTGTTCCAAAAGACAAACCCCAAAATTAGGCTACCAAAGCCTCAACTCAAGCTTATATAGCTTATCAAAAAACTTGATCAAAATCAATTCAAGAAAGGGGCTCAAATGTTATCAATGCAATGCTTATGCCTTATATAATCTCTAATGCACATATTAAGCCTAAAGCAATCCAATTCAAAATCAAATATGATTGCAATTAAAATCTTGTTTTTTTATGACTTATAAAACTTATCAAAAAACTTGATCAAAATCAATTCAAGAAAGGGGCTCAAATGAAACCAATGTAATGTTTATACCTTATATAATTCTCTAATGAACATACAAGGCCTGAAGCAATCCAATTCATAATCAAATATTAATCCAATTCAAATCATGTTTTCTACAGGACAAGAAAAACATATCAACAATCTTTTTTTAATGACAAAGAGTGGTATCTAACTCAATCAATAAATACAAAAGTTCAAATCCCCTAAAATAAAGTAACCAAGCACATCTTTAATGGTGTTTCACTAAAGCCCGTGCAATAAAATCCAATATGAAAATTCTAGAGAAAAACAAATAATATGAAAAGTCTCCCTATACCTCAATAGATCATAAAATATTAAATTGATCAACGAGAAATGTGATTAATATATAAAATGATTAGATTTATCCTATATGAGAACAAACTATCCTAAATGTGTTGTCTTTAACTTTCTAGCCTATAAACAAATGTTTTTAACAAAATAAAGGGCATGAAATCAACATAACAAACCTCCTGCAACCTTAATAAGTCAGTTAAGAATCAATTGCAACAATAAAAATAATTTTAACACATCAAACAAGTGATCTAAAATAAGAGCAAAGATAGAATACTCAAACCTAGACATATCTAAGCAATTTCCAAAGGTTAGTCTCAAACATACAATATAATGGCTTTAAAAAAATTCTTACAACCTCCTAAGATATTAAACAAATTGAAATCTACAAATTTACATGCCTATAAATTGTTTAAAACCAAAAATCGAAGTGAATAAAAGGGTTGCACAAAAACTTGACATTTTAAAGTGCTTTGTGTTCTTGGACCTAAAAAAACGTTTTTATTGCTTAAAAACTAAAGTAAAATGTTTGTTGATTTCTTGCAACCTTAAGCAAAATGGGTATGATGATTTTGAGGCAATAGAAACAAATTTGCAAGTTGAAAATAGAAGAACACAGAAGATGAATCAAAATAGAGACAATTTTGGTGTTGATGAGAACTTCAGCCTAAAAACAATAAAATAAGCTTTCTAAAATTCAATAAATCATTTAACCAACTTTTTGGTCACTTAAATAAACTAACAACAAACATTTCTCATATCCATAAACAGATTAAAATGATGAAAGATGAGATTCAACGAAGAACAGTGAAAACATTAATAGATATGATGAGAAGAATTTTAAGAGCTTGAAACAAATGAGTTAATCGATTAAAAATTCAAAAGAAAGCTCGATGAACTTAGTATATGTCTAAAAAAACTGAAAACAAAAATTTTGTGGCATTAGAAATAAAATTAAAACAAGAAAATTGAAGTTGAATGAAAACTATATAGAAAATAAAGAAACCTTTGAATGTTTGAGTGATTGATCTTGTAATTTGTTTTTTCAGAGCATCTAAGCTTGTTAAAATGGTTTAGAAATGATATTTATAGAGTTGTGAGAGGTTTAGGATCATTGGACAAAAAAACTAGCTATTTTGGAGGCAAAAATCAATTAAAACCTAAAAAGGAAAACTAGCTGTTAGAGACGGAAACTAAAACGGTGCCTCTTTAAGCCTTCAATGGTGCCATTGAAGGATGAGTAGCTGGTCATTGAAGTCACTGGAAACAAGGGTAAAACGACACCCTTATGACCTGCTATTTAGCTCCTTGTAACCGAATATTTTACCTCTAAAAAAACACAAAACATCAACCAAACAAGATTCAAACCTTTCCAAACAATTTCCTAGTAGTAATTAGGACTTTAAACAAGTTCTAAAACATAATTCAAGACTTTTTCAAATTATAAAAAAATTCAATTAAATCAAGACATAAGAATTGCCTTGATTATGAAACTTTTCATTCTTAAAAAACTTTAAACCTTTTCAAATATTTCATAAATTATCCATAAATCAAAATTCACATCACAACTATGACACAAACCAATTCAAAAATACTTAAACAACTTCAAACAATAATTTAATTTGCTTAAAATCACGAAGAATCATATATTAACATAATTCATCACATTGCTTCTGGATTATGCAACATTTAGTATATATGCCATCTTTTTCAATTACTACCATGAAAATTTTCATAATCAAATTCATTTGATCATTAAAACCATAATTTAACTCTTTTATGCCTATATGGAAATGTATCATATAAAGATGATATGTAAATGTTAGAGCCCTTTTCAAGCATTGGTTAAGAATCAAGTTTTAGGACACTTACAACTTAAACCCTTTTCCTAAACCCATCTAAACTTGATCTTCATTCTTTTTTATCTTCACTCTTGATCATCACTTGATCTTCACTTGATCTTCAGTCCTTATCCATTCTTAATCATCTAATGATTGATCTTTTCTACCTTAGGCTCCACAAATATATTCTCGCACTTTAAACATTAGCCTAGCTTATAAATACATCAAAAACTTAAAAACTAGTAAGAATAATGTTTTTTCATCATAAAAACGCATGATTGGAATTGGTTTAACAGGGGCTTATAGGTTAAATTTCTACAAATCGGTCAAGAGTTTCACATGATAAGCCAATAAACCAGAAATATTACATGTCATTGTGTCCACGGTTCAATGAGGTGAGCGAGGATGCACTACAACAAAAAACGCTTTAGACAACAAGTAAAAGTATAGCCAAAAATATAATTATTATTGTATTTTCATTAGGACAACAAAATTGTTGCCACCATTTTCCCCATCAGTTACTATAGTAGAAGCCTCAATAGCAAGTACACAAGAGACTAAAAACTCCTTTAGTTATGAAAAACACATATTTGATAAAATTCTTCAACGAAAAAGATCCCCTTCAAAAAGTTAAAACTTTTCATTAGCCTTACCACTTATTAAAATGCCCCCACATGCTTCAAAACTTAATTCTCAATAATTCCCAAATAGCAATAGCAATAATTCCTCAATTCAATTTTTAATTTCAATACAAAACCTAAATTCACATTAAAACCACAATTCAATCTAAACTTTCTTTGTAATATATCCAATAAAACAAAAGGAAATTAATCATTAATAGAAGTAACAATTCTCAAAGTTAATAAATCCAATATCCATCCAAAACATATCAACAATCTCCACTTGGTAGTAAAGGAATCAATTGTCGAAGAATAACAAAAAGCTTCCTAAAATTGGTTCTTGTGGCATCCTGTGACAAGCTATCCCACCTAAATTATCCACCAATACGCAAATTAAAATATAAAAAGCTCATAATTCCTAAAAATTTAATGGCTAAGAAATAAGCTGGAAACTCAATAAAGGGTAACTAAAAGGCACCCATCATGCAACACATAATACATATAGGTATAAAAAGAAACATACATAGACATTGCATCACAATTCATATTACAATTTTTATCTATTTAAATTTATTTATTTATTATTAATCCATGCTTTAATTTATAAAATTTCCATTTAATTCTTTTCTTAAACTTTTAGGGCCTTGATTAACTTAGGAGACTTATATCTAATGGTTTGTTAGCAAATAGACCACATAAGACACTTCCCTCTCCTAGAAATATCCTAGGCATTCCTACTCCTAGAATTTCAAGTCTCATCAAATAAATCATATAGAATCCTTCCCACTCTTAAAAGCATCCTGGGTATCCCCACTCTTGGTATACCGATATAAATCACTAAGGATATCCCTACTCTAGGAATACTCTGGCACATGCCTAAAAACTAATCTCAATCATATTGTATAAACATCATGACCATCAAATATAAATCTACCTATGTAAGCTACTAAGTAGGATTTCATTATATTTCTTTTGATATTTAACAAATTCCACATCATCATACCACATCATTTTCTTTCATCATCGCATATACACTTTAATAGTATTATGATTTAATCAATAATTCTTATCAATGTAAAATCATACTTATAAGGTAATTCTCAACAATGTCCACAAATTATTCATATTTCCACCATTCAATAACTCATAACAAAATTCATCATGAAGTTACGTACACATTTTCCATATAAGCACAATTTTGCATAAAATTCATATTCTAAACCATAACTCATAAAAATATTAATTATTTGCAAATCTCATAAAATTGACATAACACAATCCCTTTCAAGTCACATAAGTCACACAAAATCAAATTATTTACAATTTACATAAGAATACATATGATAAGTACTAAATTGATATGGTTTTTTTATATATTTTAATGCATGTGCACCTTTGTTTTGATGTTAATTAAGTTAATTTGTGTCCTGATTTGTTATATTTGCATGTTAGCATCAATTTGAAGTGGAAATCCAAGAAATGATGAAGAATAGTGCTAAATTAAGAGTAAAATGGTGGTACATAGTTGACCCATGTTTTACTCTTACTAATCCACGTTTTACTCAGCTTTAGGATTTAAACAGTGCGAGTTAAATGGTGCGATTCAAGTGTTCTTCAAGTGCCGTTTAAGCACCAGTCGAGATATTTTCAGCTACAACTTGCAAATCCACTGGTTCCAACTTGTCCACTTGCTTCCTTTTTGCAGAGAACATATATATAAGAAGCCAAAGCACCCATTTTTACAGAGATTAACACAGATTAGAGTCTCCAATTTAGAGATTTAGTTTAGGTTTTCTCTTGTCTTCCTTAGGTTAGGGTTATTTTTCTGTTTTTCCTTTTCTAGCTATGTTTATGCAATCTCCAAGTTTTTGTAATGATTCCTAAGAGTTTTTTTAGGTATTTGAAGGTTTTATAACACTTTGGAGCAATGTTTGGTGAAATCTAAACCCTTCTTTACCTTATATCATCTCTTTTATTCATATATATGCAAGAACATGGGCTGCCTTAATTTTAATCCGAAGTTCTCGTATGTTTATGATGTTTTGAGCTAAATTATAGCTTAGGACAGGTTCTTGAATGCCTTAAGTGCATGATTATCACAAGTTTAGATCATAATCTTTGTCTACGTGACTGTTTAATGCTTATTTTAGGTTGGCCACTTCAGATATGATTAAAGATGGTTTAGGATTCGATAATCTCTACCTTAATCATTGGAAAAGTCTGTAAATAACATGGTTTAATCCTTGGACCCAAGAAATCTACTTTGGGTATCATGAGGGCATTAATCTTAAATGGAATTTAGGGTTAGAACTTCTTAAACTTTAAGCCTAATGCCTATTAATTGATGAAATAAACAAAGATCAATTTAAGATGGTTCGAGAAAAGGCAATGACTTAACCATAGCTTGTCTTGAATTAATGAAGGCCTTAGATTAGAAATTCCAACATTTCATAACTTCTTAAGTCATTTGAAGCCTAGTCCTTACTTATTAATCAATTTGGTAATTTTACTTCAATTAAGGATCCATGACATTGCTAGGAATGCTTTTAGGTTTGTTTTTAGTTCGTCTTAAGTCCAACTAACCTTTTTAGTTTAAGCTTTGAGTTTCCTTAGAGAATTGTAATCCAATTGCCTTAGTAGTTCATACAATCAAGTTCTCTGTGGGTTCGACATTCCAGAGTCTTAAATGTGCTCTTCTTTATTACTTGTGACTAGTACACTGCTGATAATTTGATTTGGTATTTGATTTTGAATTGCGTATGAATTGATTGAATTATTGAAGTTAAAATAGCAATACCAAATTGACTGAGTAGGTTTTTTTTCCCCATTTCCAAGGAACTAATTATTGTGTGATATTAAGAATACATTCGTGTCAACTACTCTAAGGTGTAGATATTGTTTATATTGTGTTCGTGTACTTTTTTTTCTTATTTTCATTTATTTCTCTATTTTCTTTATTTATTGTTTGAAGGGTGTAGCATCGTATAGTGTTTAGCTTTAAACATTGCAAGAATGTGAAGGTAAGATGACTATTGGCATGATCGCTAATGGTATGAGCTTGAAGTGAATGGGAATTATTGGGGAAATGATGCTTATGAATCAATTGACAATCTTTATACCCCTGATGTAATGACTTATTTTGATTATCCTTGTTATGAATCATCTTATAATAAGAAATACTCATCTCTCTTATTCTAGAGAGCCTTCAAGTAATATTCAAGCTAAAATTTATGACTTAGTTGATTAAAGTTTGGCTAAGCATCCACCTAAACCTCAACCTACTATGACTGAGTTAAAACTTATTGTCTAAACTGGAAAGAGGAATTATTAGCCAATCCTAGGTAAGAACTTTCTGATAAACCTTCCCAACCCACACCATTTGAATCAGATGAGCTAGAATCTTCAATTCCTTGTGTATGGAATAGAAGAGAGGTTAATGAGTGCTTAAATTCAAACCAGTCTCTTAATTTGGACAATCTTGACATTTTTTTGTAGAAATGTTGACTAATCTTAATTCCATTTATTAAGAAAAAAATGATATTGATGTGGATGAGTCTTTTTCTTCTACACCAATGCTTAAGAATGAAGCATGTGAACCTTTTGAAGAACCCTTGGAGAGTGATGAATCACTCTATGATTTTATGTTTCAATTTACTCAAAATGTAACCAAACCTATACATGATGTAGAAGCTAATGAAGTGGGAACTTTAGCTTTGTGACATGGTGGAGAAATGGAGGAAATTCATAATGAAAAGATCATTACTGGAGAGGAAAAGCTCTTTGTTGTTTCAAAGGATCATGTTTTAGAAGCTTGTGATGACATTGTTGAGTTTACGTCAAGTGAAATGCCATATGAGCCCTTAGATTATAAGTGTTGCTACTTGTGTTCCTAGGCCTAATGTTGCAATACTTGATTATTTGCCTGGGTGTTTTGCTTTGAAAAAGAGTTTTAATTGGATTTTCATTAGGGGTATGATTTATAGTTCATCGAAGACCCTTTTAAGAGGTATAAATGCCCTTCTTAACTTGGCTTGCTCTTTTGGAAAGTATGGATTTAATCTAATGCATGGTGAGCTATATTTTTACTTGAAAATTCCCTAACTTTAAGGTCTAGTTAAAAGACCTTAAAGAAGCATTTGTTGGGAGGCAACCCAACCCTTTTCTTAAGTCCTTTGAGTTTAATTAAATGTGCCTTAGGTTTAAATTAAAGTTAGTGTGCTTTTGAGAGTGTTTTCTTTAAAGTGCTTTTAACACTTTAGCTACTTCTTTTGATTTTGAGCTACAAAATCTTTTGGAAAATCTTTTTAGTAGCCTTTTTAGAGTGTCTTTTAAGTTGATAAGTGTGTTTTTCAAGTGTTTTTGCTTAGGTCTTAATTTGTGTCAAGTCTTTTTCTTTTAAGTTAAGTGCCTTTTAATGCTTTGAAGTTGTTTTTGTCTTTTTGTGATTTGCTTTAATTGTGTTGTGTCCTAGTTTTTAGTTGCTATTTGAATGTGTTTTCAATTTGGTTTGGTGTTGTTTATGGTTATTTTAAGTTTTAGATTTTTAGAGTTTTTGGGTTTTGGTTTTAAGTTAAAGTTTATAGTTTTCTTGGTGCTTTAGCCCTTTCTTTTTTATTTTAGTGTGTTTTTAGTGTTCTTAAGCTTCATCCATATTCATTTTGTGTATTTAAATCATTTGGATTAATTAGGAATTGAATTGGGATTAATTTGGAGAAAGAATTGTTGAATTTTGGTTGATAAAATCACTTATTCAGACTAAAACGGTGAGCCCAAAATAGAGCCCCTAGCTCGCGTTCTACTCCCTGCTCTGGGGAGTTAAACACAACTAGTTAAACGGTGTCGTTTAACTCCCAAGGTACCGTCGTTTAATTCCCTGAAATGTACAAAAATGACACAACTTCCCTTTTCTTCTCTAGAAGCCCTCTTTCCTATTCGTAACCTGACCCTACGCCCTTTTTACTTCAAAACACCATAACTTCTTCAATTCTTAGCCAAATTTTGCATTCTTGGTGTCTATTTAAAGCTTTTTAAATTTGAAATTGATCCATTCAATCATTTAGACTAGTCCTAAAGCTCAACTTGAATTTGATCGTTCTCGGTTTACGAGCCAAGATAACACTTATTGGTATGAGGCCCGACACAATAACGAATTTGATAATTGTATTTTTGTATGTGTTTTTCTAAGTGTTTTGCATTTATTTATTATATAATAGGTTGTTTTTATTATGTTTTAATATTTATTTTATGTGTTTTTAGTTAGTATAATTTTAATAATTATTTTATTTGTGCTTAGTTTTAATTTGGAGTAAGTTTTGTTTATTTAAGTGTTTTTATTTTTGTTTTATTTTTTTTAATTTTATTTAATTATTAATGTTGGGTTAGAATTCAATTTTATTGGTGTATTTATTTATTGTGTAGGTAAATTCAATTTTAAAAAAATTAAAGTTAAAAAAAAGAGAAGAAAAGAAGAAAAAGGAAAAAAAGAGCTACAAAAAGAGACCAGAAGCCTTGTCCAGAGGTAGGGAGCCTGCCTGCCTCGAAGCCCAGAAGACAACCCCAGTAGTTTGCAGACCCGAGCTGAGCATGCGGCCCATTGTCCACGCGTCTGTCCAACCCGCTCCAGTGCTTGCCCCGACCCGCATTAAACACGACCTGAGTCCAGCGCCCAGCGTGGGCCCAGCCAGTCCAGCCATCACCCCTCTCGTGAGCCCGCATTGCCAGTACAACCCGCGCGTCCAGACGCCTTACCCCAGTCCTTCCTCACGTCCTAAGCCGCACCTTGTATGAAGCCCATCGCGCCCCTCTACTCTCCTGGGCCGCTCCTCAGCAGCCTGTTAGGTCAACTCTATGGACCAGACTCCCTCTACTCCTGCAGCCTGTAACCCGCCAGTCCCAGCTCCTCCTTCAATCCCAGCATCCCAACAACAATAGCCCTAGTCCAGAAAAGAAGCAGCAAACCTAGACAGAATAATTAGATAGACTCGGACATAAAAGGGAGAAGATAGAAATCGCAGACAAGATAGAAGCGACATTTGGGAAAAAAGAGAAGTAGTAGGGACGGCACAAACAAAGATGGAGACAGCAGATACAGATTCGGACAGAACAAAAAACCAAGAGTGGAGAGGTAGAAACACAGCCAAGAAAAGGAGAGAAGACACAAAAATTAATCATCCAAGCTTCAAACCTCAAGAGTTCATCAAGTTTATGTTTTTCTTTTCAGATTTATTTTATTTATTTTATTTTTATTTTACTTTTATTTTATTATGTTTTGCATTTTCATGAATATAGACTTAATGGAATTTATTTTTTTGATCATGTGTGGCTAAAATATTTTTAGGATTCGTTGTTTAAATTATTTGGGATCCTTTGGTTATTAATTTAATTTTTATAAATATTTGTGTTCTTTATTGTGCATAAACCCTACAACAAATCGAGAGAGTGAGTTGGGTAATTTGTGTTAGATGTACAACAAGAATTGACATTTAATAGACCTATAGACAACAAGGTATTGATTTATTAGGAAGAGATTTCAATAAATTAATATACTGCTTATAGGATAGCTTCATATCTAGTTAAAGGTTTAGGAAAGGCTTTGCATGTCGAGAGATCCCAAAGTTAATCCTAAAT
>JAOXYD010083137.1:0-12262 GCA_028565735.1 Pinacopodium congolense
ATTTTATAAATCATTTTATAACTAAAATTGCAAAGGTTTGAAGCATAACTAAAATAGGTCTTTAATTTAATCTTTTCTTCTTTTAATCAATTAATTTAGAATTTCCTAGATAATTATAGTCTAATTAATCTGGTAATTAACTTAAGAAATCCAAACATTTTCTCCGTGTGTTCGACACTCAAAGTCTTAAAATTACTCCACTTTATTACTTGTTCGATAGGTGCACTTGCCTTTCGTTACGTTGGTTTTCGATTAATCTCATTTTGGTTTTGAAAGTAAAATCGGTTTAAAGAACGACCATTTTCAATCATTTAACTAAGGAAAAACAATCACACAACTTCTCACCCTTTTTTACATCATAAAAAATTTACAAAATTTTTAAAGAGATGCCAATTATTATAAATTAATTGTTAATGAGGAGTACACAAGAAATTTTAAAAGCATATATAATTACATATAATTTTCAAAGTGACCTGCCATTAATCATGTGAAATTTTTTTAATAATCTATCTTAATTCATTGGTTTAGCAAAAATGTCAGTCAATTGATGAGATGCATCAATAAATTTCAATTTAATATCACCATTTTACACTTGATCTATAATAAAATGATACCTTATCTATATGTGCTTGGTCTAGGATATTGAATTAGATTCCTGATAAAGCATATGGCATGTGTTATCACACCTAATGTGTATCTTAGTAGGCTCCATGCTATAATCTCTAAGTTGTTACCTAAGCTAATATACCTATGTATAATAACTACTAGCTACTACTTATTCGACTTATGTGATTGATAAAGCTACTAAATTTTGCCTTTTAGTAAACTATAAAACTAACGCATTTCCTAAGAATTGTCAAGTGCCAGATTTACTCTTCTTATTAAAAAGACTATTAACATAATCCACATCGAAACTGCAAAATAATTTTATGGATACGCTCCTAGGATACCAAAGTCCTAAATATGTAGTTATAAACAAATACCTAAGTATGCATTTTATGAATAAAAGATGTGATTTGTCAGGATTAAATAGAAACCTAGCACATAATCACATACTAAATTAAATATCAAATATAATAATAGTTATGTAAAGCAAGCTATCTATCATAACTCAATACAATTTTACATCCACTTAGTTATCTTTTTCATCCTCGTTCAATTTTGTTGTGATGTTCATTGGTGTTCCTAAAGGCTTTTCTTATTCCATCAAAACTCGTCAACATAACTCCTTACTATACTTGGCTTGATGAATAAAAACTCTACTCCATCCTTCATTTGCTTGTTTTTTTAAACTAAGAAGTTAAGTTCCCCCATCATCTTATCTCAAATTGATTGCTCAAACAATTAGAAAATTCATTACATAAGCTTTCATTGGTAGGACCAAAAGTGGTGTTATCAATGTAAAATTAAACAATCAAAATATCATCATTATGCCTTTTGAAGAAGAGGGTGGTATAAACTTTACCCTTAGTAAAACCATTTACTAAGATCTAAAAGATTCTTTAAAACCATATAAAGTTTTTAAAAGTTTGTAAGCATTATTAGGTGTATAATGAGTTTCAAAATAAGATGGTTGATCAGCACAAACTTTTTCTTGGATAAAACTGTAATTCCTATGGCACCCAAGAAGGGGGAGCTCAATTGGGTATTTAAAATTTTCTTGCTAAATTAAGCAATCTAATCAAAATAGGGCAATTTTAATTATATGCAATCTTTAAACTAAAATTCAACCTAAATGGCATGATATGCTAAAGCCAAATTCAGTCAAATTAAATCAATACTAAAACAAAAAACAATTGCTTAAAACTAAAGAGATCAGGGAAGAGAATGACACTAAGATTTATAAAGGTTAACCTATCCAAAAGATAAATTACTTCCTCTGTTCAACTCTTATTTGAAATTTCATTAAAAGTAATCTTATTTTAAATGGGAGAAGAGTAACTCTTTACAATCTTACTTAAGATGAAGAGTAACCCTTTACAATCTTACTTTAAGGGTGAAGACTAAAATATCTTCCTTACGTAGGTGAGGAGTAATCTTTTACAAACTCAACCAAATTATACACTTTTTTTCTCATAAAGAAAACCCAAATATAATCTACCAAAGCCTCAAATCAAACTTGTATGGCTTAGCAAAAAATTAACCAAAATCAATACTCATGGGGGGCTGAAATGAAACCAATGTAATGCTTGTGCATTATGCATTCCCTAATGCTTATACATGGCATAAAACAATTTCAATTCACATTTAGCAATTAACACAATTCAAATATTCTTTAACCTATGTGAAGATCAACCTATAACCTCTATGTTAATGGTAAAGAGTACTCTAAACATAATTAATAAATAACATAGTCAATTCCCCCTAATTTTATAACCAAATCACTCTTTAATGGTTTTTCTCTAAAACCTAAGAAATAAAATTAATTCTGCAAATTCTAGAGCCTCCTAACACCTCTAAAGATTATGAATATTCAAATTGATGCAAAAAAAACAAATTAAAGGATCAAATAATCAAGTTAAACAGAATAGAATAAAAGGTGTAAAAAATGTGTAGTATTTCTATTTCAGCTTTGAAATAAACGATTATAATCTATCAAATACCACACAATCAACACAATATGCCTATTAGAACCTTAATTAATCAGTTAGTAGTAGATTTACATAATGAAACCAAATTTAAGGAAAAAAATTGAAAGTTTAATTCAAGATCAAACTATGAACATATATAAGCTATCAAAAAATAAGTTGTCAAACTTCCAAAGCCCTATAAACAGATGATTCTAACCTTATAAAATCACAAAAAAAGGTTAGAGAACTTCTTGAAAGATAGGAAAACACAACTACAGCAGATATGTGCAATTTAGCATCATGACAATTGAATTTAGATAGTTAATCTTGAAGTAGAATGACTATGACACCAAAGCTGGATAGATATGAACAATTTGTGTTCTTAGAGCATCAAACAATGTTTTGAGTTCTTAAAAATTAAATTAAAAACTCTAGTTCACTTTTGAGACCTTAGAAAAAATGTTTATGATGATTTTGAAGCAATAAAAATAGATTGGGGGCACTTAAAGTCTAAGAATACAAAAGATAAACAAAAACAATGATAGCTTTAGTGTAAATGAACATATGAGTTTCAAATCAATTAAATAAACCCTTACAAATCCCAAAAAAATTGATTAATCAAACTATTAAATATCCAAACAAACTAATACAAAAATTTTAACCACCTAGAAATAGATTAATATAGTGAGAGAAGATATTAAACTAAGAATTGAAAAAATATTGGCAGCTTTGAGGTTTTGAGATTTTGATTTTGTAGACTTGTTTAGAGAGCATAAATAAGTGATAAAGTGTTTAGGAATGATATATATAAGGTTAGGAAGGCATTAGAGATCTTAGATATCAAAACTAGTTATTTGGAAGACAAAATACAATTGAAATGCGAAACCCCAAAACTAGCCGTTAGAGATAAAGACCTCAATGGTGGTATCTAGGGAGTTCAATGAAGACACTTAGGTCTTTGTTCAACCATCGTTGATCCCTCTAGAAAATAGGGGTTAAGCGGCCCTTAATATACAGTGCCATTGAGGTCCCTTGTACTCATTGTTGAAGCTCTAAAAAACACAAACATGATTCAAATCAAATCCAACATTTTCCTAACATTAATCAAGACTTTGAACAAGTTTTAAAAGATATATTAAGGAATTTTCAATTTACAAAAACATTCAATTGATTCAAAACATGAGAATTATCCTTGATTATAAAAGATTTTCATTCTTAAACAACTTTTAAATTTTTTTAAAATATTCCATAAACCAAAATTCACATCATAAATAGATTCAAACAAGTTCAAACATACATAAACAACTTCAAGCAATATTTCAATGCAGTTGAATTCATCAAGAGGCATACATTTTAGCCCATATTCCATTCTAAAACATTTCCTAACATTTTAATGCCATAATTAAATTTAACTAATCACTAGAAGCACATTCAACTCCTATATGTAAATTTTTATGCTAAATATGACATACAAATATGATAGCCCTTCAAACATTGATTAATAATAAGTTTAAGAAACTTACCTTCGAAGAAACTTTTATAAACCTATTCCAACTTGATCTTCATAACTTGATCTTCATTTCAACTCTACAATGCTTGTTCCATTCTTCATTTTCTTCATGATGGCTCTTCTACCTTAGCTCTAATACATATCTTTGCACTTTATGTATTTTCCTATTTTTCTAATGCATCAAAACTCGAACATTAGTAATAATAATGTTTTTTCATCATTAAAACACATTATTAGAACCTATTTTGGTTTATCAAAAATCATTTGAAAAAGCACATATGTATTTGAAAAAGCTTAAAGCTTAGAACCTAACATTCGTCACTAAGTGCCTCTTCTATGTTATTGGGCTCCAACTAAGAAATAAAAGCAATATTGGATAAATCTCTAATGAAAGATCTACTTACTATACCTCTTTGCACATTGCCTACAATTTAGTTTGAAGGACAATCCTTTTTGCACCTATAATCTCTTGACATATCCTCATCCTTCTTATAAACCTCATTTGGTTTAACAATGAGTTCATTAGGTGGATGTTGAATGTTTTGGTAATCCTCCTTTTCTTATTCTAGACCTATTTTCTGCAAACCCTTTGATAATCCTACATCAATATCTCAAAACTTTTATTGAAATCAAGGGGGTTAGTCTCATCAAAATCAACATGTGTTAAATATTCAATCACTATAAATCTTTTATTCCACAACTTATATGCTTTGCTAGTAATGAATAACTTAAAAAATCCCTTCATCCAACTTTGAGTCATACTTAACTAGATTATCCTTAATATTCATAATGTAACACTTACACCAAAAAACTTTGAAATAACTAGTCTTTGAAATTTCCCCACGTTAAAGCTCACAGGGACTCTTATCTATAGTTAATCTTATATAGACTCTATTAGATATATGACATGCATTTGCTATGGTAAAAAATACTTAGGAAGATCATATTCATTGATTATAATCCTAATCATTTCTTATAATGTCCTATTTTTTTCCTTTCAATATCCCTGTTTTATTAAGGGGTCCTAGGTGTAGAGAAATTATAAAAAATTTTATATTCAATAAAACAAGCTTTCAAACAACTTGTTCTCAAATTTTTTACTCTAACCTCTCTTAATAGATGTAATTATGAAACCCTTTCTATTTTGGACTCTTTTGGCAAATTTCACAAAAAGATCTAAAACAATTATCTTTGCTAACAAAAAAACAATATCCATATAAAACTTTTAAAATAATCTATAATCACAAAACATATAATTTTCTACCTAAATTAGCAACCCTAATAGGACTAAATAAATCTATATGCAATAGTTCTAAAAGCCTAATAAATGTTATAGATTTCTTACTCTTTAAGAAACTTTAGATTTGTTATTTTGTTATTTAGCAATCTGCACACATCTTGTCCTTCTCAAACTTTATCTTTAGTTATCCTTTCCAAGTTGGTTATTACTTAAGTTAGAGTTGAGTTTTATATTCCTAGTCTCTTATGCCATATCTAAGAATCTTCACTCATAGAAATAAAGCTCTTCACATCATAGTTAAAGAGATCATTAAAATTAATAGTGTAAGTATTCCTTTGTTTATTGATAACAAATATAATGCTATTATCTAATATCCTTAAGATAACACACGATTTCCATTCAATACTAAGTTTAAAGTCCTTATCAAAAAGTTGGATTACACTGAATAAATTATGTTTCAAATCATCAATTAAAAGCACATTTCCAAATATAGTTTATTTTCCTTACCAACTTTCTCAATGACAATTATTTTACCCTTAACATTGTCTCAAGAAGTTGCATAACTCCATCTTTGCTCTAGAAAGAGACCAATCAAGATGCATCATTAGTCATGTGCCTTGAACATCTACTATATACATGTGATTTGCTCCTCTTTAACTCCTATATGACAAAGAACACATTTCTTTTTAGGTATCCATATTAATTTGGATCCTTAAGGATTAGATGCCTTCCTACTACAGTAATTTATGCAACCAACTTTGTCTATCATAAATTTTTATGATATGCTTAAAACAACCATAAAAAAAAAAAAACATATGAGCATTATAAAAAGTGAAAATGAATTCTCATGTTATTGTTCCTATATACATTTTTAGGTCTCCTGTCACTATATGATCTTCTTTGATGTAATTAGAACTTATGATATGGGAAATATGCTTCTAGATTCATGCATATGTTCATATATATGTGTGTGTGTATGTGTGTGTGTGTGTGTATAAAAAGCAGGAAAATATAGCATATATATATATATATAAGGAGCATGAAAATATATTGGACTATATTGCCTGACATGAAGTATACATGCATCATGTTGAGATTGGGCATGCCTATAAAAATTATGCCTATTTTTTGTGCACTTCCCTTTTAGTCTTTGGTCTAGATTCATACATGAATGCATAATGATTTTTCTTAAGGTAAGATTTAATTTGTTTTTACATTCGAGGAAACACTCCCGTGAGAGAATCCCAAACCATGTTTATCATTGGAAGTCTTTTGGCCTCTAAACATGTATTTCAATTTTCAATACCTTTTGCAAATTTAGCCAAAGATTCCAATAAAACTTCATCTTCATGCAATGAAAATATTCATATTAACATTATAGACAACTTTCACACTCTTAGCCTCTACTAAGTCATGCATTTTATTTTTCAACCTATCATTATCTAACATGCATTCATTTAAAAATTTTAATGTTTCGTTAAACTTAAAAGACATGTTCTTCCTTTTTAAGGTCATAACCTCTAGACATTACACTAATTCATTACAAATCAATTCATCATAATTATTATTGTTATCATCAAAAGAATTGGAACAAGAGCGTGCCACATACTCTAAGGCCATGAAGCACATATTTGCTACCTCCTCTTTGTGAACTCTCACTTTCAAAATCACTAAAGTCATCCCATGTTTCTTTTTACTCTTCTCACTATTCTCATTTTCCTTGAGAAGTAGGTATTAGAACTTTATGTGTCCAAGTTTTCTATATTAAAAATAAACTATGATAGAAGATTTTCTTCTATATTCAAATTGACCTAAATCATTTGTCCTTAAAGACCTTTTTCTTCACAAATTTCTTGAATTTTTTAGTGAGGAGTGTTATATCTTCATCTTCGCTTCAACTTGAAAATGTCACCTAATTATTTGATGCTTCTCCAAAGGATTTGAATGCAAAATTCTTCTTTTTGCTCATGACATCCTCCTCCTTTGTCTCATTTAGCTACATTTCGTACGTGAGGAGGCATCTGTTAATTTTCTCTAGGGTAAAGCTGTTAAAGTCTATGGCATCTTAAATAGTTGTTACCTTGGCTTCCCACATCTTTGGTAGAGACTTAAGAATTTTTCTTATTAAGTTTAACGTAATGAGAGTAAGCATAGCCAGTTTACTCTTTTTCACTTGATTTATTCCCATTTCATACGATGTTTCACACATTAAAGCCCTATTAACCTTAGTTATACCTAACACATAAAATAAAATACGTATGACCCTATTGTTTAAGGAAATCATTTTATTATCTTCACTACTCCATTCTTCCTTCACCTTAGGAACTTTTTGATGTCTAAAATCATTGGGGAGAATGGAGGGGCCATTTGAAATTATTTTCCATAGGTTCATATTTTTATCAATAACAAAGTTTTTTTACTAAAATTTTCCCTTATTATCTGGATGATGTTAGGAAATGTGTCATTTTTTGATCTTTGGTTACCATTTTTATAAGAAACTTTTATGAAATAAATGAAACTAATTGTGATACCAATAGTTAGCTCTAATGGCACTTTAAAGGTGGGAGGATGAATTAGGTGATAAAATTTTTTCTAAATGTTAAACCTAAAATGATTTTAAATAAAATTCAATCCTTGACTATAATTATACCTAAATGATGATGGTATGAATATGCTAAATGATCAAAAGATAAAGATGAAACAATCAATAAAAAGTTAAAGTAGAGAGGTGACATAATTAACCTATAATGTTTTGTTAATACCCCTTACTAACTATATACCCTCTTTAAGATCACATTTAGAAAATTCACTATTAACAAAAAAGCTTTGTCTCTTTTTTAGGTTAAGTGGACCTTTATAAAATCCCAATCTTCCTTTGGTGATAGTGAAGAGGAATCTTATACAAATCTTTTTCAAAGATGAAGAGGAACCTTTTAATTTAATCTTAATCTCAATAGCTTTAAAAGCTTACAAGATCAATTATACCTGAATGGCATTTCACATGAAAATCTAACATCTAAGGGCTAGAATGCGAGGAAACATTTTAAAGATTGTTGCACTTTGAACTCCAAAAACTATCTGTTATTACACTTTATCAGAGCCTATAAGATTGTTGTTTATCATTATGGTTATGAATCACTGCTATGACTCTATACAGATATTTGAATACAATGGAACCTTTGATAATGCCATTTATTGTGCCATTGATTTTCTAGAATCATGTCGGAACCATAAAAGCATCATTGTGCCTATTATTGTGGAGCACTGTTGTGGTGCAACTCCAACACCACTAATCGACCACTCACACTAAAAACAAATTTCAAAAATTTCAAACACCTAAAACAATTTGCCTTCATAAAGACTTGACTTAACCATACTTTAAATGCTCTATAAAGTGATGTAATAAAAATATTTAATTTAAAATAAAAACATAAAGTTGTTTTGATCTATGCAGCTCTACCTACATTTAGAAACTTTTTATTTCAAAATCAATTCCAAACGGTATCCAAATAATTTCTTTGCCTCGAAACCAATTCACCCAAGTTTTAAAACATCCCTAAAATGATTTTATACACCAAGACATTTTAACTAAACTCAAACATAAAATATTTTTTTGACTTGTGAACATTTATGTACTTTTGAAAAGTTTATGCAATGTGAATGCAATTTTAATCCCTAAAGTTATTGAGCCTTCAAATAAAACTTACATTCAAATTAAAACTACCAAATAAAGTTACTGAATCTCCCAAATTATTTAATCTTGATTGTGCTCAATTTTATTTTGCAAGTCCAATATTTTCACTTTAGACTATTATACGATGAACCTAACTCTCAAACCTTTCATCATAAAACAAATCATTAGTAATAAATATTTCTTTTCTTCTTCAAAACCAAGATTGAAACCTTCCTCAATTCAACAACATTAATAAGTAAGAAACATTAAAACACACAATTGGCTTTAATGTCATAGGATCTTGCTTCCAAATATTCTCAAACTGTAACTCTTGTAATTAGTATCAAAAGAACATGTAATTGATCTCATGATTGGTTCATCATGCTTGCATTAAGGATCATTTTTTATTTTTATTACTAAGAAAATAGCCATAAATTTATTCTCTAAAAGTAATTATGATGGAATGCAACTATAGATCATAATGTTTTCTAAATTGAAGGAGAGGGCTAAACAAAATATTGATGCCATAACTCAAATGATAAAGCCACTGAGGTGGAGGTATTATGATTGATTGAATTGTTAGAAGAGAGTATTGATGGTCACTCATCATGTTGTGATTATTTTTCCTCTTAGCCAAGTATGCCCATATGTTCATATCCTTCGTAATAAAGTAGATAGGAAAAAAAAATTCAAGTGAAGCGTTATTTTGTTTACAAAATTGAGAGATAGATATTAAAATTTCTTTTTTCATCAACGATGCACATAAATATTAACTAGTATAGAGTAGTAATAAAGAAGTTAATAGAAGAGGAATCAATATGAGATGTAGACATATCATTACCTATAATATTCTTGTTACTAACATAATTAGAGTGCATAATTTTGAACATCATTCAAAGGATTTTCATTAAGTGCTAGATCATCAACTAAAATTTTCTCCTTGCTCATATGTGTAGTTATAGTCTTACCTTGTATAGTTATCACACAGAAACAATAATTTTATACAACATAATGTGGATAACAATTAAAGGAGAAAAAACATGACGATTATTGAATTCACAAGTGTCAAAAAAATTCGAAAAAGACAACCATATATATATATATATGCATGTACGTTATGCTAACAAGGACTTATCAATAATACCCATCCTTTCAACATGGCTAATAAAGGTTTTGGGTAGTAATCCTTTAGTTAATGGATCCGCTATCATCAGATCAGTACCAATATGCTCAATTGAAATTTACGTTTTTTGTACTTCTTTCGCAGACAAGTACTTCAAATCCATGTGTTTTGCACCCTTCGAATACTTGTCATTCTTAGAGAAGAAAATGGCTATGGAATTATCACAATAAAGTCTTAACGATCTAGTGATACTGTCGACAATGCAAATTTCGCAACCATAATGAACCGTGGCTTCAAAGCATGCCACAAATTCAGCCTCCATAGTGGAAGTAGAAATGATAGATTACTTTCCACTTTTTCATGAAACTGCTCCTCCAGTTAACAGGAACATGTAACCGAATGTAGATTTCCTTGAGTCTACAGCATAATTTGAATCCGAGTAACCTATCACTTCTAGATGGGTTGACTTTCTATATGTGAGCGTATAATCCTTAGTGCCTTGTAAATATCTAAGGATTTTCTTTATAGCTTTCCAATGGTCCATCCTATGATTACTTTGATATTGGTCAAACATTCCAACAGTAAAACTGATATTCGGCCGAGTGCATGTTTGAGCATATATTAAGCTACCGACCACTGATGCATAAGGAATAGACTCCATTTCTTTACGTTTCAAATCATTCTTTAGATATTGCATTTGACTAAATTTATCCCCTTTTTGAATTGGAACTATCCCTATAGAGCACTTTTCCATTTTGAATCTCTCTAATACTTTCTCGATACCCTTTCTAAGACAATTCCAACAATCCTTGTGATCTATCACGACGGAATATTTCTATTCCTATCACATAAGATGTCTCACCCATATCTTTCATTTCGAAATTATTAGAGAGAAAATTCTTTACATCATGTAACAAAGTCATATTATTAGCAGCAAGAAGAATGTCGTCAACATATAGGACTAATATAATGAACTTGCTCCCACTGACCTTCATATAGATACACCGATCAATGGTATTCTCTATAAAATCATATGACGTAATGGTATTATTAAATTTCAGATACCATTGTCAGGAAGCTTGTTTCAGTCCATATATTGACTTCTTTAATCTACACAATAACTTGTCTTTTCCTGTGATTTTAAAACCTTCCAGTTGGTCCATATATACTTCTTCCTCTAAGTCACCATTTAGAAAAGCGGTTTGTACATCCATTTGATGAAGCTCTAAATCATAATGAGCCACCAAAGCCATAACAATTCTTAAGGAATACTTCTTTGAAACTGGAGAGAAGGTCTCTTTATAGTCTATGCCATTCTTTTGAGTGAAACCTTTGGCAACAAGTCTGTCTTTATACCTTTCAATGTTGCCTTGTGAGTCACGTTTGGTCTTAAAGACCCATTTGTAACCCACTTACTTCGAACCTTTTGGAAACTAAACTAAGTCCCAGACTTTTTTTTCATCCATTGATTTCAACTCTTTTTTCATAACATTGAACCATTTTTCATAATTGTTACATTCCATGGCTTGCTTAAACGAGACTGGATCTTTATCAATACTCAAGTCACATTCATGTTCAAGTGAATAAATTTCATAATCACTTGAAATAGTTGGTCTTCTTTGCCTTATAGACCTTCGCAATGCTATTTCTTATGGTATCACTTGATCATTTATAACTTGCGCATCTATAACTGGTTCTTCATTAATATGGTCAATTTGTGGTATTGAAACATTAACTTGTTATATCGATATGTTACGTATCCGTGATGAAACAAGCGGAACAACAATTTGGGAAATAGTACTTAATTGAGGAGTTTCTACTCAATTCTCTTCAATCTCCACTTTTCGCGATTCCCTACTCCCACTAATTTGACCATTGTCAATGAATCGAGCATTACCAGACTTAACTATTCTCGTACTATGGTTAAGACAGTAAAATCTGTACTCCTTTGACTTTTCAAAATAGCCGATGAAGTAACCACTAACGGTTCTCACATCAAGCTTCTTTTCATGTGGATTATATAACCTTACTTCTGCTGGACAACCCCAAATGTGAAGGTGTTGTAAACTAGGTTTCCTTCCTGTCCACAGTTTATATGGTGTCTTAGGAACTGCCTTACTATAGATCTTATTAAGAAGATACGCAA
>JAOXYD010083148.1:0-12262 GCA_028565735.1 Pinacopodium congolense
AATTGTTTATTAATCACTAATATAGTAATGTCTTACCTTTCATCATGACCTTCTTCACTTAGATCCAATTTTCGAGCTCCTTATTGTCCGAATTGTGTTTTTCCTATTTCATAAGAAAATATAGAGAAAATTCTTAGCTTCGATTTGATATAAAGATGATCTCAATCGAAGTTATATAGCAAAAGTTATGATTTTTCAATCATATCAACTCAATTTCACAATTATTCACCATTTTCGCCAATTAATCACAATTTAACCATTTAATCCACATTTAACTATGCTAATTCTAATTAGGGTATGTTTTGGAGTGTTACATAACTGGCCTCATATTTTCCATTGATAAACCTTTGGAGCCGCATAGTAAAACCTTATGAAGCTTTTGACTCCTATCTTCCTTTGCAACTATAATTCCTTTAATTTGTTACGTGAAATTTTATTCTCCCTTAATGTTTATAGACAAAAAGTTATGAGTTAGGTATTTTAACGTTTAAAGACCCAAGATAAGATGGGTACCTAAGTCATTGTCTTTGTTTTGTAGAACAAAAGGAGAATCAAATGGTATGTAGATAGTAGTTGTTCTCGACATATGATCGACGATCCTTCACAATTCATTACTTTCAAAAGCAAGGATGGAGGATTCTTCGCTTTCAATAACAATGCCAAGGGTAAGGTAATCGGCATTGGAAAATTAAGTAAAGATAACTATTCATTAATCGATATCGTCCTACTTGTTAAAGGTTTGGAGCATAACTTATTAAGTGTTAGTCAATTGTAATAAAAACTATAAATTTAGTTTCATAGGAGATGAATGCATTGTCTCTAAGATGGATGATGATAGCATTGTGTTCTTAGGAAAAAGAGAAGAAAATATTTACATTATTGATCTACATTGTGCTACTAATCTTGAAGATAAGTGTTTAATTTTCTTGAGTGAATCCACTTGGATTTGGCATCGATGACTTAGACATATAAGTATGGACCTCATCTTGAAGCTAAATTCAAACAACTTATTAGAGATCTTCCAAGCATGAAGTACGAAAAGGATGAAATATGTAGAGCATGTCAAATGGGAAAAAAAGTAAGAAGCCCCTTTCAAAGCAAGAAATCGATAACATCCTCTAGACCTCTTGAATTGCTTCATATGGATTTATTTGGTCCTATTAGAGTAGCTAGTTTAGGAGAAAAATCTTATGCCTTTTTTATTGCTGATGATTTTAATAGATTCACTTTGGTTGTTTTTTAGTACAAAAGATGAATGCTTCAAATTGTTTTTTAGTTTTGCAAAGAAAATTCAAAATGAATAATCTTTTTTTATTGCGTCTATTAGAAGTGACCATGGTAGAGAATTTTAAAATGACATGTTTGAATGATCTTGTGATGATTATGGTATTATGTATAAATTTTCTCCACCTAGGACACCATAACAAAATGATGTAGTAGAGAGACAGAATATATATTTATAAGAAATGGCACGAACAATGGTAAATGAGTATGATTTGAAAAAATAATTTTGAGTCGAGGACGTTGCATGTGCATGTTATATGATCAATAGGGTGAACATTAGACATAAATTAGATAAAACAAAATATGAGCCTAAACCAAAAATACGTCATTTAAAGTTTTTGGTTGCAAATGTTATATTGTGAACACTAAAGATAGTTTGGAAAATTTTGACTCTAAAACAAATGAAGGCATTTTCTTAGGATATTCATTAACTAGTAAAACATATAGAGTTTATAATAAGAACATGCATGTAGTTGAAGAATCTATGCATGTTGTTTTTGATGAAACTAACCCTTTTGAAAGAAAGAAAGTACTTAAGTTTGATGATGTAGATTTATCCAAAAGTTTAGAAAACCTTTCACTTAGAGAAAAAAAACAAACTTCCCAAGAATAAAATTTTGAACTAAGTGAAGAAAGAAGAGATGAAGAGCTACTAAGAGATTGGAAATACAAGAAGAATCATTCCTCCAACCAAATTATAGGTGATATTCACCATGGGGTAACTACTCGATCTTGTTTCAATATATCACATCTTGCTTTTATCTCAAAGATTGAACTGAGGACTATAGACGAGGTTTTAGATGATGAGAATAGGATCTTAGCTATGAATGAGGAATTGGAATAATTTAAACAAAACGAAGTTTGTACTTTAGTATCTAAACTTGTAGATCATCTTATCATAGGTATGAAATGGGTTTTTAAGAATAATTAGATGAACAAGGTAATATTGTAAGAAACAAAACAAGATTAGTGGTTAGAAGGTATAACCAAGAAAAATAAATAAATTATGATGAGACATTTTCTCCCTAATGCTTGCAATTGGTTTTGAGAAGGGTAAAGCAGATACTACCTTTTTTATTAAGAAGGATAAAAATGATTTACTAATTGTTCAAATATATATAGATGATATTATTTTTGGTGCTACTAATGAATGTTTGTGTGAAGAATTTTCTAAATGTATGATTAGGGATTTCGAGATGAGTAGGATGAGAGAATTGAACTTCTTCCTCGAACTTTAAATCAAGCAAATAAAGAATGGAATCTTCATTAATTAATCAAAGTATACAAAAGAAATTCTTAAGTGTTTTGGCATGGATCAAACAAAGCCTTTAAGTACTCCCATGAGCATATCTACCAAGTTGATTAAGGATAAAGATGGTAAAGAGGTTAATGTAAAACTATTTCGAGGTATGATTGATACTTTGTTGTATTTAACTGCTAGTCATATTAGTTTAGTGTTTATTTATGTGCACTTTTTCAATCTTCTCCTAAGGAATCTCATTTTTTAGTTGTTAAATGTATTTTGTAATACATGTGTGGCACATTGAATTTAGGACTTTGGTATCCTAGAAATATAGCTTTAGACTTGGTTGGATTTTCTGATGCTGATTATACGGTTAGTTTGCTAGATAGGAAAACTACATCCGGTGCATGCCATTTCTTAGGAAATGCATTATTTTCATGGTTTTGTAGAAAATAAAATTCTGTTGCATTGTCTACGGTGGAAGTCGAATATGTTGCCACCAGTAGCTATTACACTCAAGTTTTGTGGCTTAGAAAATATCTTAGGGATTATGGTTTTAATCTTGATAGAATTCCCATTCGATATTACAATATAAATGCTATATGTTTGATCAAGGACCCACCCCATCCAGCATTCTAGGACTAAGCATATTGAAATTCAATATCATTTTATTCAAGATCATGTGTAAAATGGAGATATTGAACTTGAGTTTGTTGATACATTGCATCAATTAATGAATATTTTTATTAAACCTTTATGTGAAGAATGTTTTTGTACAATTAGAAGAGAAATTGATATGATTGATAGGCATTCACTATGACATCTTTTGCCCTTTTGTGTTGATTCCAAAAAGGGGGAGAGGTATATGATGTTATATCTTTTATGTTTACCTTATTCATGAATTTAGGGGGAGTAAATAAAATAACTTTTTGTATTAAGTTACATTTTTAAATTCTTGTATGTTGTGTTGTGTTTTAATATCACATGATTTTTTTATTGCCAAAAAGAGGGAGATTGTTGAATCAATGGAGGTTTCATCTTGTTTTGATGATGATAAAACACCGTTATTACTATTTTTTTTATTTAAGTGTGTTAAATAGGTATGAAAAGGAGTGTGTATTTCATCAAATCATTTGGAAACTAAAGTAAAGGATGATACATATATGGTGCTAGTGTTAAAAGAAGATTGGTCGACCAAATAAAGCAAAATAGCTTATCGATTAATCGAATCAAAGTACCGATCTACCAGATGGAGATCAGTCTACTGAATACGGCAAAATAACCTATCGGTTGATTGAACATTATAACTATCTAACCAAATGTACAAAAATAGAAGGCTGATCGACCGAATATGACCTACTGTTTAACCGAATGAATAAGATTACATAGCAAAAAATCAAGAATAGTCATATTACAAAATGGTCACAGTATGTATTTAATCAAATCATTTGGAAACTAAAGTAAAGGATGATACATATATGGTGCTAGTGTTGAAAAAATATTGGTCAACAAAATATAGAAAAACAACCTATCAGTTAGCTGAATCAAAGTACCGATCTATTGGATGGAGATCGGTTGACCGAATACAACAAAACAGCCTCTCAGTTGACCAAACATTATTACCAGCCAACCAAATGTACAGAAATAGAGGGCTGATCGACTGAATATGACCTATCAGTTGACTGAACGAAAAAGATTACGCAGAAAAAAATAAAAAAGGTTATATTACACAACGGTCACAAGTATTAATTGCAAATATGAATATCAGAGATTTACTAACCTAGTTAATCTTGATTAGCAATATAAATAATTATTTTAGTGTGAAGCAAAGAAATAATAGAATAAATAAGTTAAAGAAAAACACGTGAAGCCCTTTGAGTTTTTAAGGAAGTGTATTGTGCCCATATTGCCTTTAAAATGTGTAAAAACTACTGAGCTTTGTCGTTGTGCACTCTTTGAAAGTGAGTGTCTTTCTAGCACACTAAAGCATTGTCCTAGTTAGGTTATTCTTGAGCCTTCAAAAAGAAAGTAACAAGGTTATTCTTGAACCTTAGAAAAAGAATACAAGAGGGTTATCCTTAAGCTTAAAAGGAGTTTGTAAGTTATTTTAACTATTATTTTTTTGTATTGTTCACTTATTTTTATTCAATAAGCACAATTTTATTTCATCCATTTCATATTTCTTTATTTATTTAGCTTATGTAATTTCTTTAAAGTATTGTATATTTTGTATAAAATTTTTACAACCTAATTCATCTCCCTTTTAGGTGCCATATAGGACCAACAATTAACTCTTAGGATTAAAGATGAATTAATCACGTTCTCTAATTCAGAAACTATCACAACATCTTTAACTAAAGCACCACTTTCTTCCTCTTGTGATGCAACACTTGATAAAAATCAAAGTACTACCATTGGCGTACTTATGGAATGTGACTTCTTAATGATATCAAGCCATGAGTGGATTGAAAATTCAATAACAACAACACTCCAATTAAATGAATTAGATATATGGAGAAAGGACAATGAATACGGCTTAAAGGGCTCTAAGAGTAAGAAGAAAAAGGGTTTTTGGAAAAGGAAGACTAAAAAGATTTAACAAAGCTAAAGGTCGTCAAGCTAACGACGTTAAAGCAGTAGCTTTTTGGAGGCAACCCACTTAATTTTGTGTTAGTTTGGTCTATTTTTTTCATTAGTTAAAGTTACATTTCATTTTGCTGGATTTATTTATTTACTTTTTTTTCCTTGTTCATTGTTTTGCATGTTTTAGATATTAAAGTCAAATTAATTTATGGGAATTTTAAGAATCATAAAAAAGCTATAAGTGTTTAAATTTCTAAAAAAATACATAAAATTTGGATAGTGTAAATCACAGGCAACATCATGGGTGGGGTCTAGGGTTTTAAACACAAACTCGACCCCCTATTCTCATTTTTCACTCCTATCTCTTCCAACTTTCATCTCCCACCTTCCAAACCTCTCAAACACCCTAACCTATACATTTATTCAAGTTTGGGACATCATTGTCACTTCTTTCTCACCAAATCTCCAAGGTATGTTCTCCACCTTTGATTTCTTTCTTAAATATTTGGGTTTTTATCTATGTTTAACAGTTTCTTCATGAATTAAATATTAAAAGATCAATTGCTATCAAATTTCACCATTTATATGCTTGTTGTTATGTCAGAATGTTATTTACCATAAAGACCCATTTTTTTGCAATTGATTAAACCCTAACATAGTGATTTGGGTATGTTTTTCCTTAGATAATGATTAGCTATGAAATTCAAATATTAGTTTGTCTTTGAATTGATTATTTTTTAAAACTGAATGCTTGAATATGGTGTTATGAATGATTCTATATGTAGGAGAGATTTTATGATGAAGAAGATGCTTGTTTTGGAATTAAATGCCTAAAGGTTTGATGGAGGAAAAAAAGAGTAAAGTGCATGAATTTAATGTGTTTTGGTGTGATGAAGGTAACTTATTATGAGTTAAATTTGATTCTTCTGAATATGGAGTTCATGTTTTAAGCTTAATCTATTTCATATTCTCCAACCTATCGCACATCATTATTTTTACTTTAACTATAAAGACAACGTTATATAAAGATGCACACCAAGTGTTTAATATTTGGTTTGACCTATTATCTCCTCCTTTCTATGCTTATTGGTACTTATATTACTACAGGCATGTACTTTCAATATTTCATGGGTTATGCCTTATTGAAATTAGCAAGCGAAATAAATATTCCCATTACTCTCATATGTTTTGAAAACATCATGAATAGACAGAAAAAGAGGACCAAGAAGGCTCACCATGATAAGCCAACCTCGTCTCAACTTCAACCTTAATTTCTTAGTCCTAAGCTTACACTTAAGTATAACACCTTGTAGAGTCTATGGATTGACCTATCATGATATTTACATATTAACGATTTAGAAAGCATGGGCATCGTATACTCAATTTGTTATTGTCTCATGGAAGGAGGATGGAAAATTTTGCTACAATTAGAGAGCTAGGTTACAAAAACTTTTTCTGAGTTCCTACCCAAGTTTTTAAAATACAAGATCATCTTTACCTGGGGTGATGTGCTGGAATTTCAACTAGGTGGATGCCACTTGTCACTCTCCTTTGAGGAATTCAGTGAACCTTTATGAGTAAGATTTGAAAGCTTCAAGGACAATTCTGTAACGAAAAGGGAGCTCTTGGAATTTTTGACACCAAATCTAGATTTTGGAATAAGATTAGTGAGGGATCTTATAAGAAGGACCGATAAAGAGCACCATGATCAGATCTCTGGCATTTCACGTCCTCCATCAACTAACCAAGCACGCTATAAGAGACACCGGAGAAATTGCTTGGGTGGTCAATCATTTATAGTGTATGACTAATAGTTGCAACTCTAACATTCCAAGTGCTTTAACTTTTAACTTCCTTTATTAGAAAAGCAAGGTTAGAGGCATTTTGAGTGGCTCATCATTTGTAAAAAATTTGGCTATATCTTTGGGAATCAACTTAGATATCATAGACTTAGGCACCGAGAGCTTGACAGAGCCCTTAGATGCCGTAGTATGAATTCATGTAGGAACAAAATGCTGGAATAGAGAATGCTTATCCCTCAAGAGACCTCACCCTCCATATAAGGAAAGGAACATTAGTGAAGAATTGGAAGATAGTGATGATTTAGATGAGATCGAGGTTGCATATACTAAAGTCAGACCTTCCTCAAGTGCTATGCCATCTAATGCCATAAGAGTTACTCAGCTTAGTGCTTAACTAGATGTCCTCCATCTCGAGATGAGAAACTATTAAGTAATTAAGGACTCTAGGTGGGATAACCTATAAACCAGATGGGATGAGGACAGAAGTCTTTAGCATGAGAGATAGGAGTAGCAGTAGGCATGGTGGTAGCATCCCACATAGAGCATTATCATCCACCGCCACCACACTAGCTGGGGATTGACATAATTCGTGGTTCTTAGACAATTAAGTTTATTTGTTATTTTCTAATGCTTATTTTCTTTTTGCTCTTATTTCCGTTTGTTTCTTATTTTCGCAGTTAGTTGATTTGTAGGAATTATATTTATCATTTTGTTCTTGTATTATTTTCTATTTGTATCCTTACATTGATCTAACCTTTTGAAAATCATTTTCTTTAATATTGTATTTTAGGTTTTCAACCAAAACTTATATGCAAATTTCTAGAAATGTTTAATACATGGATCCCACTATAGGCACTTATAGTCTTGCACAAAATTTTAATTCACTTTTAAGGGAGTGTTATTCTCCTTTCCCCTCTTTTACTCCTTCTATATTTTATTTTTTTATCCTCTAAATTAAGGATAATTTGGCTTAAGTTTGGGGGAATTAAATGTTAATTGAAATGCCTTCATTGATTATCTATTATCACACTTGAACTACTGGGAGTTTGATAGCGATGAATTGAATACTCTTTCTTGAATAAATGAGATTAAGAGTTTATTTTTAATCATAATGTTTTAATTTCATCCATGTTATTAAAAAGGGGAGCATTGAATAGTCCTTGATTGATTTTTTTCCTAAAATTTTCCTTTTCTTCTTTTTTTTTATGATAATTTCATATGATGATAGTCTCCTCTTATGTCCAATGTCAATTCTCGAATATGGTTTTTTTTTTATGAATTATCATGTGAATTTGGAATAGGTTATGTGTTTAGTGAATAAAAAGGTATATATGTGTTTATACTAAATGAGTAAAAACTCACTCTTCTGGCTTCATATTGATAAAAGGTTGGAGTGTATGAGTAGAGCTAGTGGCCATTTGTAATTTCGATCTAGCTAAGTAACTGGGGGTGTTTATGTCAAAAATATTCACCTTCACATCAAAAGGATATATAATGCTGTAAATAAGCTGAAAAGGATAACTAAGTTGAGTAACTAGAGGATATTCATGACATAATGTTTTCCCTTGCGTCAAAAGACAAGGTGAAACCCTAAACTTACTCTATAATTTGTAAATTAATTTATACTTTGCATCAGTGGCAATTCCCTTAAACAACTTTATGTGATAATCCATATGTAGCTTTATAGATGCTTGGTGTTATATGTAGAAGGTTTCCTTTCCACTAAATGTGTGAATTCATTTGTGTCTAACCATGTTTTCGTCATGAAACAGGCTATTCTCTATAAATTGAATCAAGAACATTGTTTGATTTTTTTAGTTTGTGCTTAATTACTTTCAACTCTTGGCTGATTTTGTTTAAATGGACGATTAGGTTATTGCTTGAGGACAATAAATGACTTAAGTATAGGGGTATTTAATATTTGTTAAAGTATACATATTTTAGACATGATTTAGTGCTTATTTAAATTGATTCTAACGGTAAATCCATGTGAATTATGTGTTTATTAAGTTAAAAACCTTTGAATATGAAGTTGTTCAGTAGTTTCTATGTTTTCATATGTTTTATAGGACTTTAGTAGACATTTTAACATACTTTTGGAACCAAAAAAAAGTATGGAATCACTTTGGAGACTTAAAGCATCATGTTATGAAGTTTCACACCAAATTCTAATGTTATTTGATCATCTATGAAGAGTGCATAATGGAAAGAATAAGACAAGCTCAATTAAGCACTAGATTTAATACAGCTAAATTAGGAGAGGCGTTAGGTGCACTTTGAGAGTTCCAAATGCTATGAAAAATTTTCAGGGTGAAATGCCAAGAAGTTGCGTAGCAAATTTTATGGCAATTAGATGAAGAATAGAGGAGATCTCGAAAAAAATAACAAGTGGTGCAAAAAGTTTTTAGGCACCATTACATGTGATAATGCTCGTGATTCCACTCTAGTGCAAATCATGGGCCCTCAACCTATGAAAATAACCTAATTTTAGTTTTTAGATGATTTACTTACTATAAAAGAAATCCATTCAGTCGTCAAACATCATACATCAAGTCTTAGGTCATTCCCGAAGGGTTTTCAACCACGATTAAAGGAGAGGAATCGTCCAAGAGTAATAAATCAAGATTCTAAGAAGGATTTCACCATTCAGCATCAAGGTTTCAAAGATTCATGAAGACTTACCATGGGCTTTCTTATTCCTTATGTCTTTATGTTTGTTTGTTTTTGTGATTGGAACTATGTTGAGGAGCTAAACTCTTGATAAGATTTAAGTTTTTATGAACTCTAGAATGTAATGCTTTTTGTTATTCTTATTTTAACTCTTTCACTCCAAATTTTTGAATTAGATTTTTTCATGGATGTTAATTACTTTGGATTCAATTGTTATACAAAAGTAAATAATGATTTCAAAGCTTTGATTATGTGTATAATTAAGCTTGAAAATTTTCTAATATGCATTAGATTAGTCCATGAATAAACCATCTTGCATGGGGAGCTAGAGATAGTCTTACATAAGATGGTTGGGTTAGATGTGAATTTAGTCACAATAATAGGTTTGATAGAGTAGGTTAATGCATTCAATTTGATGGAAGGGAATAGAGAGAACTTTTGCCTAGTTTAATTCAATTGAATAGATGTTACATTGCTTGAGAGAGAGTGTGTAATACACATTAGGGAATCTATAGTCCAACAAATCTAGAATTCGAGTTAAAGTAAGATAAATAAAGAGCATGTACATATTCTAAAGGGAGTAATTACCTAAATCCTACCTTATCATTGATTGATTCTCATTATAAGTTTGTTTAGGAACTTTCCTTTAATTGTTTTGTTTGTTCTAACTGTTAATTTAATCAACCAACCTTTCATTTTAAGTAGCTAGCTAGATTTAGGTAGGAATTCATTAGCAATAGTAGTCCTTGTGGTTCGAAACCTAGACTTATCCTAGCTATATTACATCTGATAGGTACACTTGCTTTTTTGTGTGTTATAATATTATTTAATGTGTTCTTGGCAATTATTTCTTTTAAAACTTAGGTATCTCACAATCACCATAAGACCCAAATTAGTGTGGGTATAAATTGATAGGGATGCAATTTATAGTATTTCTATATGTGTTACAATGTCATTTCATCCCTATATTGTTATTTAAATGCTTAATTTGTGTTCCTTTTGTTGTTACATGCAGATTTGACCTTAGGACACAAATACAAGTTGAAAAGGTCATGTTTTGAGCAAAATTGGCCCAAATTTGGAACTAGAATTGGTGTTAAACCAATTTTAGGACCTAGAACATCATGATATGAGGTTTCACACCAAATTTCAAGTCCATATGACAAGCCATGAAGAGTTCACAAAGAAAAGATTAAGACAAGATCGGTTGAACTCTGGATTTGGTGTAGGTGACTTTGGGAATGCATTGGGATCACTTTTAGAGCTTTGATTGATTTGAAATTTTATGGGGTGAAAGATTATCATGTTAATAACCTACATACCAAACTTCATGGCAATCCAAGGTGTGTAGGAGGCGTTAGAGTCAGAGGTCGAACCTGTCAAATCTTAAAGAGTAAAATGACCCCTAGGAAAACGGTGCCTCCAAGCCTTAAACGACGTCGTTTTACTCTCAGATAGTGAAAAAAAATGTGAAATGCTGAGTTTTTACTGTAGCTTAATATATATAAAGCCGATGTGCATCATATGTGAAGGGGGAGTCCAACGTCATTCTTCATTTTTTTTCTTAGTTTTCTTCGTTTCTTTTCTTAGTTTTAGGGTCTTTCTCTTTAATTTTTCATGTTGTTTTCAATTTTTGCATTTACATTTCTTGTCTTAGTCTTAATACTCATAGTTTCTGGATTATTTTTACTGCATCTATTGTTTTTTTATTGCTTTATTTTCTGGATTTGATTATTGTCATAATATTATTGATGAATCTTCTTTATTTTTGTTAATGAAATGTGTAGTTTTATTTTATAATTTCATGTTTTTATTTTTATCACACTTATTTTGTTAGTTTAATTTGGGGGTTTTTATTTATTAGTTATTTTTTATTTGTTCATGCTTTAAAATTGAATTTATGTTTGTGTTTAGGTTTAGATGCGTTTAATTTTAGTTGTTAGCTTAGAGGCTGTTTGAATTGGTTTTAATTTTTGGATTTGGTTTTTGGATTTTCTAAACACAAAAATTAATAAAGAACATCACAGAAATCGAAAAAATACTAATAAAGCACAAAAATTGAGACAGATGACACAAAAATCTATAAAAATACATATAATCGAATACAAAAATACAATAATCACAACCAAAAACTAAAACCAAAAGCTCAATCAAACAGCCCTTTATTTTATACGTGTTGCATTTTCTATTTTGGTTTAATTTGTTTGGGCTTTGTTAATTTTACTGTAATTAGTTATTAATTAGTTTGGATTTAGCTTAGATTAAGTTGAATTGCGGTTTTTATTATTAATTTAGTGTTTTATAGCTTTAATTTCCTTTCTTTTAGTATGGGCTTTATTTATTTAGTTGTTCTTTTGCTTAATTTCATAATGTTTAGCTAGTGTCCTTTGGGCTTGAAGGTGTAGGGAGGATTTAGGATGATTAATTATGAGAATGTAAATTGAGTTTGCTTAATTTGGTGTTTTAAAGCTTAGGTTGGTTTAGGACTTTAATTAAATGCCATGGACTAGGTGTTATTCTTAGGATTGATCACCCTTTAGGTAATTTCCTAATCCAAAAGCTAGGGTTGAGCTTGTGATATGTAATAGTCCATAACAATTTCTGAAAGTAGCAATAGGCTAGTTGAATTTGTCAAGATACTTAATCAACTAACCTAGGGTTCCATACCTTTAGGTTACAC